>OX596073.1:192633555-192918498 GCA_951394005.1 Protophormia terraenovae | reverse complement strand
CATTATTAGCAAAATGAATAGTAACTAGTTACATTATCGGTTACAAAGAAGTACTGAAATATAAAAAATAAAAAGTTGATATATTTTTTTAAATTTATTTAGTTAAAAATATGCGGAAATCAGGCTTTGACATACTATCTCATACCATAAACTTGGAGTTAATTCTTGAAATGCATTCCTCACTCACTCACCTGCTCACTGCAATCACAACCATAGCTGGAACTTCAACAACAATCGCACCTGGGGGACATTTGTATATACATTTTACATGAACGTCATTTTAGGAGTTCGCCCAATGTACAAATCTCTGTAGAAGCCCTCTGCTGAAAACTGTTAAGAATTTAACAAATTGTCTCAATATAGCCAATAAATTTTTCTTACCTTTATGTAATTGTATTTTCTAAATTGCAGTCTCTTAAAATTTGTTGCTTATTGAATTTCTAACTTTCTCCGTCTAGATATTATAAATTTGTGCCTAATACAAAATAGTAGATATTTTTTAATAATATTCACACACTTACCACTTTTGAACACTAATAATTGATCAATAGCCTTATACCAATTATAGGAAATTGATTTTTGTAAACATTAGAAAAAAATATTATATTTTCTTGACTTTATTTTTTATGTCAAGAATTTTTAATTTTGAAAAATTTGACACAAAATTTATTTAGTACACAAACCAGTAAAATTAAATGAACAATAGCATATAAATAGCTTATTGTGCATCGTACGTATATTGATTTCAATACAACATTCATAGATATTAAAATTTCCTACACATTTCCTCTAGTACATTTTTATGCCCCTTTATTGGTTTAAGAGTTATACCGTATTTTATGTTTGATCAGCATTTTACATAAACTTAATTATAGAGTTCAAGAATGAATTAATGTACGTATAAAGTGACCCAATGGATTTGTTGACAATAAGCTATTCTGCCTGCTTACGTTGTGGGCTCGACTCCACCGGAGACTGGTGTTTATACGATAACGTGCGATATTCTTTGTGACTTTAACAAGTAATTAATGTATTTTCATGTTTTATTCACTCTAAAAATATATAATTTTTATAATATAAATTAAATCATAAATAGTAACATTTCCAAAATTCTAATCTTAAATAATTGATTACATATCAAGTTAAAAGTAAGTAGTTACTAATCTAATTTCATGTAATACAGAAAGTATGTTATTATCATTGAGAAGTGACTACATCCGTAACTACATACCATTACCAAGTTTTTGCTGGGTTTATTAAAGTTAATTGATTTTTATTAAAATTTTATGATTGAAAATTTGCTTAATACCAACAAAAATATTTATTGATTGTATACCAAAATTAATTATATTCTTATCATTTTGCTTAAATACTTCCACCAATAATGCACACGATTTTCAGTTAAAATATTTATTGCAATATAACTTAAATTTAAATAATATAAAAAATATTTACAATATTGATATACAATAGTGAAATTAAAATACGTATGAAAAATTTATTATATATAATTTACTATAATATGTGATATAAAATTAAGCACGTACACTAGAAAGCATAAATCTGCGTACGAACTATTAAACAATAATTTTTGTCATATTTTCTCTATTATATCTTTAAAGATTATAGTTTTTCACAGCTCTATATAATAGCTTAAATCCTTGACAATATTATAGTAAAATATTAAGTTTAGAAATATGAATAGATTCGCGGTTTTCCAAGAATATTTATATTAAGGCTCTATAAATATATGGCAAAAGTCTGCGTACACTATTAAAAAATGTATGTTTTCGCGGATTTTTTAAATTTTAAATGACTGAATTTGTTGGGTTTTAAATTTCTATTGATTACTTAATTATTATTAAAAATTTTGCAATTCAAGATGTTTTTCGTAATAAATCAAGGAAGAAATTAATTTATTCTTACTGAAAGTATGAATTTAATTTTTGTAAGGATGCTGAATAAAACATTCAGAAGTATTAAAAGAAAACCATTTGTGTGTCTAAGGAGAAATTAGTATTTTTCTGTGTTGGAATAAGATGAAATATTGATAATATGATTAAAATAAATCTTACCATATTTGAATTGATTACACCAAATTACCTTAAAATTAGATCTTATCTTTTCAGGAACAAAAAGTTGATCCGAATTTGTAGACTTGTGTTCATTTGGCTGGCTGTCTTTCCATTTAAACTTTGAGCAAAAAGCAGAGCTCGCAATTTTATTAAAAAATAATGAAATTTATTTAGATAGACATTTAGAGTGTCTTGTTCAAAATATTTTATAGTAAGACTCAATGCGCTATGCGTAAAAAGAAAAAAAAAAATAAATTTTTGTTTTTTTTTTTTTTTTGCCCAAAAATTCTCTGCGTTATTTTAAACCTAAAATATGACACAATTAAATCTGGTTATTATCAAAAGTTAATAACAAATATAAAGAAGTATTATTTCTGTTGTTCTGTGCAGCGATCATATTAGACCATGTTCACATCTTTATGTCACAGCTTCATTATCTTCTCTTTCCAGTCTATTCATAGAAAAAAAATAAACAATTTTATGCTAATTATATGTTTCAGAGGAAAAGTGTTTTCCTTTTTAACAACTCTAATTTTTACAGAGTACAAAAAAGATATTGCATACATTTCCTAATATGTTTGTATATATTATCTACCACTAAGTGTAAACCAACTTTAGTAAACCAAACCAATTTAACCAACATTAAGATTTGCTAACATTTGGTGTCATTTTCTATTTTTTTTTTTTTTTTTTTGTAATAAAAACCCATTATTAAATAGCATAAATGACACTTTTACCACAAGTGAAAGCTAAAATGAGGTTTTTATTTTGTTCTATTTACCATGTTTGTTAAAAATGTCATTTAAAAGTTTATATCTGTATGAGCATTTCAAATGTTTATATGTTTTATTGGTGGCGTTTTTTTTTCTTTTTTCTTCGTATTTTAAATATGCGTGTATGTATAAATATTTTTTTTTTTAATGTAAATGTTGCCTTTTTTCAAAGGATGTTTTTATATTTCTTTGAGCGCCTTTTATATTTTGTATAAATTTTCCTGTAATGTATATTTATGCAAAATTTAAATGTATAACATTTTTCAATCACTATTTAATCGTAAGAAAAACTTGCTATTCAGAACTGTGTAAATAAATGAAATTTAATTCCACATGCTTTATTTTATACTTTTTACTTTTAAATTTATTATATAACTATTTGATTTTGCATGTTATTAATAGACTAGGTATGTATATTTATAACACTACATAATTTTATAAATTAATTTCCAAACATTTTTAAAATTATTTTTAAACACTTTACATAATTGTGGTTTTACTTATATTGAGACTTTTTATAAAAATAAAATTTATTTTTATTAATTTGTTATCAGCAAATAACTAATGCAACATATTTGTGGTCAAATATAATTGATATTTTATTTATTTTTAATTGCAATATTAAATAATTAATTATTATTGTTATGAAGTCGTGTTATTTATACAATGAAGAGTGTTTAGTGTATAGTGATTTAGTTTAATTTTGTTTTAAAAAAATATATTAAAATATAATATTATAAATACTGTAAAAAAAAATAGAAATAAATAGAGTAATCTATTGTACTAAAATATTGTACACAGCACTTTTACAAATTCATATCAATATTTTTTTTAATTCATTGACAAAAAAAAATAATAATAATAAAGAAATACCAGAATGACATAAAAAAAAAAAACATTTAAAAATATATTTTTATCATAAATCACACCTAAACAAATAGGCTTTTAATTATCAAGGGAAGCACGTGAAAAACACTTGTTTTTAATCACAATAACAATTACGTGTAATAAAATATTAACAAATAAATATCATACAGCAGTATGATATCTTAGTCTGTTATAAATAATATTTAACAACAGTTTGGAAATTAGCTAAATTACTTCCATAGATTAGGCATAAATAAAGAAAAAATAAATTATTAATAATAATAATAAAAATTAATAACATTTAATGGAAAATTATTAGAAAGAAATAGTTAGGTCACTGAACTGCTTTAAAAGCTTAACGTAGATACGTTCTCGTACGTTCAATACATGCGTATGTATTTGTATATTTATTTATAACAAAAAAAAGAGAAAAGCACAATGCTCAAAGCAGTCTCGTCAAATGATGTCATTTCCCATTTGTGGGAAAATGCCAACAGACGAATGATCATAAAGTTTTATTGCAGTCAAATGTTGCTTTGATTTCAATCTTTTTTTCCATTAAGTGAGTTGGAAGCAATTCACAAAAAAAACTACAATTTAAGGTGTGCAATAATTAAAATTAAAAAAAAATAATATTTATATGATTATAAATATTTTAAAATGTTTAATATGAATATTTTTTAAATATAGTATTTTCCTTGTCAAGGCGTACATATTGGGAAGTTTTGCTCCAGGATATAAAATTTGCTCTCGAAAGTATTTAAAATTTTTAAAAGTCGCGATCTTTTTATGAATATTATAAAATGTTTACTATCCAATAAAGATGTTAAATAGGAGCTACGAATCCTTGCAATATAATATAATTTTTTATTTGAATATTCCGGTACAAAAATTTAAGGAAATATATTTCCGTTTAACTGTCTGTCTTCTGTCTGTCCGGCTATCCGAGTAAAAAATAGGACGCAATTTTGATGATGAAAATGAAATTTGCCATGATAATTAATATGACACAAAAAATTAAGCTTGTTGAAGTTGGATATGATTAGACTATTATTTTACCTAACTCCCATACAAATATATTCCCGTAATAGGTTTTTAACACAAATACTTAAATGCGGATATATTGAAAAGACTAGACCAAGATTTTATTAAATTTTTGAATTATTAAAAATTGTTAAATTTAAATTTTCAAATACGATATCTACTGTTTATGGCAAAAACTGGACTTTTCCTTATTAGCAAGTGTAAACCCAGAGAAGGCTTTTCAAACGCCTCTTAATAGAGAAAAAACCTTATCAAGAAGTTCTTCAAAGCCCTTGACCGTAAAAGATAATAAACAAGGAAGAAATATTTGCCAAACCTTGATAATGACCGGTGGATCCGTAAGTTTTGTTTACAAATTCTCGATAATCTAAAATAATCTGATTTGAAACCAATCATTGAGGTTTACTTACCATAAGATTGGAGCTCGAATATCTGTTAAACTTAATTATCTTTATTCCTGTTTTGATTTATAACTGATAACTTTGGCATTATGAGTAAGGAGAAAGGAAATCAAATATACCAATCGAAAAACAATACCAAGGATTTTGGGAAGAGATCATAATAAGTTCCTTGAATTCTAATTTTTAAAATAAAATTCCCAACAATATAAATGACTTAGTTCGATTTTAAACATAATAAAAATATTTTTACTATTTATTCTTGAAAAATAGAATGCAGATGATTCAAATTCATCACACCATATAACCTTAGAACCCAAATATTAGTTGCGCAAGCCCAAAAACCGTGTATACTTGTGTTAATAAATATAAGCATTTTTGTTCAAACGAATCACATATTTTATCGATTAGCATAATAATTACATCAATTTACCGGGTATTTTTCTTAAAAGATCATAAAACTTTTTGATAGTTTGAATATTATTTATTTATTGCCATTAAAGTTGCAAGTAGAAAAAATAGTATAAAATATAATGTGTACATTATTTATATATATATATATGTATTTATAACTATTAATTGACTTCATAATTTCGGGAGATATTCTTTAGATAACTGGAGTTTATTTGTTCCAGTGTCATCTTTTTATACTTCATTATCACGAAGCCGCAAATAAACTTGTCTCCTACCCTTGGCCTGCAATTGACGATAATTATTTACCAAAGGATTACCATGATCATCGGACAATGAACGGAAACGATCGATTTGATTTTGAGAAATATGTATAGTTTGTGGGAAAACAATCCAGGTAACAGCCTGAGAACAGGGTGGTGTAGTCAAAGAGCCTTGGTATGTATAGAAGTCTTCAGTATCAATATCACCAAATAATTCCGATAAAAGCAAGTTATTCACTTCAGTGGTATTGGTATATTCAGTTATATCATCTAAGGCATTAACTATTTTCTCCAAACCAGCAAAATCTTCTGTTTGAGAGGACTGAAATCAAAACTTATTATTAAAAGTTCCAGTTTAACTTTTTTAACAAAGTTACATACATCTACATCATAAAATACACCCAATACAGCTAAACCATCTACATGACGTGAGGCTTCATCTACAGTGGGATATTTACAATTGCGGTGAACAATGTGCATCTCCATGGAACTACGATGACTATCGACTACATGTTCAGAGCCATGATAATTTCTTGATCCCCAGTGAAAATGTAAAGACTCGGTTATATAGGTGGCACTTTCCAATGGCCCACCGGATATGGAGGCATGATTATATTTGGGTATTTGTAAATTGGCAGTATGACCATTATTTTCGAATTCAGCTGGTTGTTGATAAGTAACATTGAAATGATGAAATTTGATTAAAGGTATGCCATAGGATATTAAAGCCTTAAGGAAAAGACGAAAAGAAATTTAAGAAAATAAATTTTGCTTAGAAATGTCCAAATACTTACATCATGAGAGTTTAATTCTATGGGTGACTGGCGATCAAAACTACACTCAGCACCATCAATATCATACCATTCGGCTTGATTTGAATACTCATAAGCATTGTTAGCTATTTAAAAAAATTTATATTTGTATATGTATAGATTTCTTTAACAGAGTCTATTGGTTGATAAAAATATTACCTTTAAATGAGGCTATAAAGACCACAAAAAGTACAACCTTTAATGAAAACTGCATAATAGTTATTTTTTGGTTTTCTTTTATTTAAAACCTAAGCTTTCTAATACTTTGCTTGAATTACACAAATGTATTGAATGATTTAGTTTTGAAAATCATTCTTTATATAGTATTTACTTAGTCATATTGTTAGAAATACTTATTTTTGTATTTTACATAACAAAAATATTCGCAAATAATATTAAAGATATTAAAACAAGCCAAAAGTTATTTTGTTTAAAATACGATCGCTAGAAATTCTTACAGTTAATGTGTCAGTTCATTGATTTGCAATTAAACAATTGATAACATTTGTAATTAAGTGTTTAACATAATTATCAACCAAATTAAAGTCAAATAAAAAAGTATGAGTTTGTTAATAAACATAGCAACAGATTAAGTATAATATGTGTTGGTTTTCAATTAAACAAATAATGCATTTTATAAAAATAAAAACAAAAATCGTTTATGTTTCTATTAAGGGAGTGAATTGATTGACTGTTATCGTTTAACTAATAAACTAATTAACTTTATAGCTTCCACTGTAGTTATTATGAATAAATATTTCAAATGCTTATCAATGAGTTATAAATCTTTAAGCCAATATATTTTTATAAAAAAAAATACAAAATTTATTAAGTTATTAAAAACGAGAGTTGACATTCGTTTAAAATTTGCAAAAAAAAAATGTAATTATGAAGTGTCTAAAATATCATATTGTTTAAACTGTTCCTTTTAACATTTTTCAAAAACTAATATTTATTATCTTGAAAATAAAGAAAAGGATACATAGATTTAAAACAAAATTAGTAAATTAAAAAAGAAAAAAATTTCAAAAATTTTAGTATTTTTCAAATATTAGATAATGAAAATATTTTGTTTCTTGCAATTACTTTAAGTGAACAGATAGATAAAAACTATGATTTTTATGCAAGGAAATTAAATTAATTTCTTTTGCGTTTAAGCTTTAAAATAAAAATTATTTTAAAAAGAAAACAAAAAAATTAATCAGAATGTTAAAAAAAAGATAACGCTGCTTTTTTAATTGGATTATATTTAGAAAGGGCTAGAAGATATTTTAACATACTATGTAACTATAATAAGTACTTTTAATTTTATAATAAATAACTATACATGTTAAAATAACTTCTAGCCCTTTCTAAATATAATCCAATTAAAAAAGTTCAATTAAATTTATTTACTATAGATAAAATTTTACTGTGCTAAAATAAAATTATTTATGAGCATATTTTTCTTTGTTTTAAAATTAATTTATCTATTTGATTTATTAGTATAAATCAATATTTGTAACACAAAAATTGTCTATTACAAAAACAAATTTTGTAAAGTTCAAGTGCATTTTTGTTAACCCAGGTTATATACGCTTTCTTTTTTTGTGTAAAAAATTATTTGTTTATTTAATAAATCAAATAAATTTAAGGTTTTATAAAAGTGTTGATAACACTGGTTGGTAAAAACATTTTATTTTTTTTGCATCCTCCTTCAAAAAAATGTGGACTTTTTTCAGTTTCGTGATTTTTTTTCTTTTTTAATAGTCAAGTTTAATATATCCGCCTTAGTAATATGCAGGGCAAGTTTTTATATGCACAAAAAAAATTTAAATATGCGCTTGAAAAAGCACGAAAAAATGTTATAATATGCACAGAAATATGCAAAAATAGCATGAATATGTATATAAAAACCAACGAATTTATGAATTTTCATATATTAATGTGTAGAAAATATGCACAAATATGCATTTTTTAACTTTCAATCTCTAATAGATTTCAATGTTTATAAAAATATAACTATTTTAATTTTAAGTATCATATTTGACGCTTCCGAATTATTTTTCATTACAATATTTACAATGTACTCAAAATTCTCACCATAAAATTTTTAGAAGGTATTTGATTTTAGAGTTCAATCAAATACTTTCTAAAAATTTTTTGATTGAAAAATAACTAAAAAATTGTGTTTTTGTTAAGAAAAGTAACTTTTATCTCCATTATATGCAAATTTATGCAAAGATTTAAAATATAAGCATTTTTTGTGAAATTGTTTTGAAATATGCAAATGCTTACTTTCCAAGCGAAAAGCTTGAAAAACTTGCCCTAGTAATATGAATACACGAAGAAATCATCAATTTTGCAGGAAAAACATTTTTTCGGACACAAATTTCTAACTATCTCCGAAAATCAGGGACCGTAACGTTTATGAGTTTTATAATAAAAATTATGATTTAATGATTATTTTTTTTACTTTTATTTTATGCTCAAAACATAATGATTAAATTTTATTAGAAAAATAAATTATTTAACATTTTTATTTTTTACGTGTATATAATTATAAAAATGAATAACAAATTTACATTTAATAAATGTTTATATCTGATTTTAATTTACATTAACAAATAAAGCTTTTACCAAAGTATCGGAAGACATATTATATCTAGTCTCTCAATATTTTTTACTCTCCCTATACGTCATAAAAATAAAAAAACTAAAATAATCATAACATTTAAGAAAAAGTTATCGGAATTTTTGAGCAAAAAAAGTAAAAATCAAAAATAATTGTTGTTTGTTGATTTTTTTTTTTTTTTTAATCAAAAAATAAAAGTTTAGTGCGAAGGCACATCCAAAAAAATAATAAAAGTGTTCTACAACATATTTCTAACATTTCTATGTACATAATTCTGATTTTTTTAGTTTAAAAATTTGTAATAATCCTTATTTACGGTCCCTGCCGAAAATATTGAGCATATAAAATATTATAATAGAAGAAATTTTTAGTCCGATCTTTCGTATATATAAGTATTATACACTGTTCTAGAGTTATGGTGAAATATATTCGTATAATGGCCTTATTATGAGCGAAATATAAGACACGCCCATGAAAAAAATCCAGACCTGATGAAAAAAAAAACTGAAACTGATTTGTATTTAGCACATCAAAATCTATATAGTCCAACTATTCGTCTTTAGGGAAGGATTTTTTTCCGATCAGGGCAATTAATTATTAACCAATATAAGAAATTATCGCTGAATGCATTATATAATATTTTGCAATTTTTATTACTTTATTGCATCGAAAATTGTAAGAAATAAAATAAAATAAAACAACAACAATTCTGAGAGTATTTATCATAATATAGCACAGTGGGGGAGAAATAAAATATTTTAGAAATACATTTGTAATTGTTAATCGATTGATCTGAATAATGTAAAGCGTGTTGCTCATAGCAGAGAAGCATCCCTGATTGAGAACGGTATTCAAAAAAACAAATGTATGTTTGATAACGAGTTACTAACTTTTTTGGATGTAAATTTCCATAAGAAAAAGTAAGTAACTCGTCATTAAACCTACATTTTTTTTTTTAATACGGCTGTAAGCTTATAAAGTAGATCTTACAAAATTCTTAGGAGCAGAGTTCCAAATAAGGAACTCAAATTGGACATATTTTTCATCCGATTTCATTAAATTTCACTCCTTCAGTTAAAAAGCATTGTCTAAGGTTAAAAGTAAGCAGTTTTGAATTTGAGTTTTGCAAAACTTTTGATTTTAGAAGTTTTCCCGGCAAAATAAAATGACATTACCCTTTCACTTCTAAATAAAAAATTTATGTAGATCTTTCTGAAATTTATTTGTATGGGATTAACAAAAGCCATGCAGTGTGATATGTTTAATCTTCATGTGCTCGAGAATGTAAACTTACCAGATGCACGTAGGGGTCAAATGTGTAAAAAGTGGCGAATAATTGAATTTTGAAAATTTAACTTTTAGTAATAAAATGGGTATCGAATAAAAATAGAAAAAGTAAAATTTTTTTTTGTGCTGTGCTGTCAAATTAATTTTTTTTTTTAATTGGAAAAAAGCAAAAAAAATTAAATTTCATAAACTTTAGATGTGCTATTAACTTCAAGTATTTTAGTGTGTTTTTCCTAAAGTATATGAACATTTAGTTTTCTATAAATATTTTTATTAAATATTTTTTTTTATAAACTAATTTTGAACTTTGATGGAATGCAACTTAAAATGTTACGGGTTGTTTGTTCTCATATTTTTCTGAAAAGTATTACATATTGTATCTATTATTCTAATATTCTGAGCAAATATTTTCAAAAAAGTCGTGAGCATATATTTATAGCCTTATTTGAGAAATCATTTTATTTTATTTTTTTATTTTTTTAACTCCAATGTCTCCCATACTAAAAACACCTTAAATGCTTTCATTAGACAGTGGGGCAGATTCGAACATTTGTGGAAATTAATATGTAAATTTTATTCATTTAGTTGGTTTTATTGATATCACCTTCTCCTGAATTAAGCGCCACTTTCGACCCCTTTTACCCCAATGCACATAAGTCCGAAGAGACTGTTTTTTGGTCAAAACTCAACTCGCGCAAACAAAATTTTTTTACTGCAGCGTAATATTAAATACTTCAATCAAGCAAAAATTTAATTTTTTTTTTTTTTTTAATAATTTCGGTTTAGCCAGCGATGAAGCAAACACTAGCAAATTTTGTTGCTTTAAAAAATGTATTTTTAAAGTGAACGGGTTAACTTTTTTAAATAGTTGTTTTTGTAATTAGGGACACAATACCATAAAATATTTTATATAGAAATCGAAGATAATGATGCGTATTCCATTTATGAAAAGTGAAATATAAAAAAATCCATACTGGTGGGCAAAAGAATACTATGTTTTTATTATATTTTGAGAATTAAATTTTTTAAATTTCTATAAAAATTTTATTGGAAAATTAAACAAAAATGTCCACATTATTCCAGCTGGAAACAATAAACCGAATAATAATATAATATAATATCCTCATTTTAATTTTTTGGTCACAAAAGGGTTAAGAAAAAACAAAAAATTACATACATGCATACATACCTTTTAGAAAATGATAGAAATACAATTTTCAATACGAAAAATATATGTATAGAGTTTTGTCCAAAAAAAAGTGGTCATTCAGACCTATGTACAATGTAAGATGGTCGGTTGAATACGTTTGTAACCATATATGGATATTTGAGTCAAAATATCAAAAATTCTAGTATCATTGTAGTTTTCTTGTTTTACATTTGATTCTAATGAAATTGAATTACTTATTTCATTTATATTTTCTGTGAATATGAACCTTAGTACATAAAAGTTATGGTTTAACTAAGAGAATAACAAGAGCAAAAAAAGAATAAGCAAAAATAGGACCTTACAATTTTGCCTATAAAATTCACAAAACTGTTTTTTATAGTTTGATTATATACTGCATGTATAGTATTTATTGCCATTAAAATATTAGGTATAAAAAAGTATAAAATGAAGTGTATGTATTAAATACATATTTATATATAACTAATAATTGACTTCATAACTATAGAAGAGCTTCTTTGGATAACTGGAGTATACAGTTATACCTCATTATCATTACGACGCAAATAAACTTGTCTCCAACCCTTGGCTTGCAAAAAACGATAATTATTTACCAAGACATTACCATGACTATCAAACAATGAACGGAAACGATCGATTTGTTGTTGAGAAATGGGTATAGATTGTGGGAAAACAATCCAAGTAACAGCCTGAGAACAGGGTGGTGTAGTCAAAGAGCCTTGGTAAGTATAGAATTCTTCAATATCAATATCACCAAATAATTCCGATAAAAGCAAGTTATTTACTTCAGTGGTATTGGTATATTCAGGTATATCATCTAAGGCATTAACTATTTTTTTCAAGCCAGCAAAATCTTCTGTTTGAGAGGACTGAAATCAAAACTTATTATTAAAAATTCCAGTTTAACTTTTTTAACAAAGTAACATACATCTACATCATAAAATACACCCAATACAGCCAAACCATCTACATGACGTGAGGCTTCATCTACAGTGGGATATTTACAATTGCGGTGAACAATGTGCATTTCCATGGAACTACGATGATTATCGACTACATGTTCAGAGCCATGATAATTTCTTTATCCCCAGTGAAAATGTAAAGATTCGGTTATATATGTATCACTTTCCAATGGCCCACCGGATATGGAGGCATGATTACTCTCTGGTATATTTAAATCAGCACTATGACCATTATTTACTAACTCAGCAGGTTCTGTATAAGTAATATCAAAATTATGAAATTGGATTGATGGAATACCATACGATGTTAAGGCCTAAAAGAAGAAAATTAAAAAATATACTCTGCTTATAAATGCCCAAAGACTTACATCAAGAGAATTCAATTCTATGGGTGACTGGTGATCCAAATGGCACTCAGCACCATCGATGTCATACCACAAGGCTTGATTTGAGTGTTCATAAGTATTGTAATCTATTGAAAAAATTTAAAAATATTGATATAAACTCTTTTTTTTCAAATTTTTTGTTCAAAAATTATATTACCTTTAAATAAGGTTACAAACACCACAAAAAGGATAACTTTTACTGCAAACTGCATATTAAGATTTTGTCTTTTTTTTAGTTAAAAACTGAACTTTCTATTGCTTTGCTTGAATTGCAGAAATGTATTGAATGATTTGACTTTGCAGCCCATCGTTTATATACTTATTTAGACACATTGCAAGAAAACTAATTTGCTGTGCTTTACATTACAAAGATATTCACAAATAATATTAAAGATATAATAAAGATAAAACAGTCCAAAAGTTATTTTATTCAATATACGATTGTTAGAAATTCTAACAGTTAGTGTGTCAGTTCATTGATTTGGCATTTAGTAATTGATTACTGTTAAAATTTATTATATTAATAAAAAAAATCCTTAATAGATTGAGTGGTTGTAAGTTACTCGATTTAAGTGAATACTTGTAAGGCACACAATCTAGTAAGGATTTAGAGCCTGATTCAGTACAACAAGAAAATTTGTGTTAAAACTACTAAAATTAATATTTTTTAAAATAAGTCATTTTCATACAAATTTTATTTTCATACAATTTAATTTTTTAATAAATTTTTACATTTTGGTCCTTCGAACTGACATATGAAATAAAATGTGATTGTTTTTACCACACTTGCTGCAATATGTCTTTGTTTATAACTGATATTACGGAGACTCCGTTAGCATACTTTTTCTTTATTTTCCAAATTCTTTTGGCAAAATAAAAACTGTGCATCGAATTTTCTATATTCATCAATGTAGTGACCAGCAGTTACAGAGTCGTTAAAAGAAACTTTGAGTAGTTTAGAATGAACCGGTCTGTGATTTGGAGAAGATTTCACCAGATTACTGGCCTCTTACTAAAGATATTGTTGTTCTAAGCAAATCATTAAGTCTTCTAAAGTTTGAATCTCTTTCGTCTTATGTGCGCTCTGCTCTATGCAATTTCCTTATTATTCTGGCAATAAAAGAACTATCATCAGTTATTAATACACCATCGTCTTTAGAACTTGTAAGCATTTTCTTTATACTAGCCCCATCAAAATTATCTTAAAACGGAAAATATGCCCTTAACATTTAAAAAATATGCTCTTAAAATATTACTCTTTCAGGAAAAGTTTTTAATTAATGCTAAAAAAATATTTTATTTTTGCATTTAAAAATATTCAAAAATATTCATAAAATGACTATCAATTTATAGGAAGAAAATTCTTAGGGATTCATCTAATTTCACTAAAGGCAAATTATGTAAAAAAATTCTAATTATATATGTAAATTATGTAAGAGATTATATTGGATACAAAAATGCAAAAATTATACTCTTTAGTATAATATAAGTAAAATAATACTTCTAAGTATAAAATATGCAAAAATATTGCCGTTTAAATTGCTGAAATATGCCCTTAAATGAGGAGTTTCTATGAAAATATGACAAAATATGTTGTTGAACCCTAAACGAATAAGAATGTTATATTAGCCTTAGATTTTCACAATGATCCAGAATGTACATATGTATATATTTTATTGGGTTATTTCAGTATGTTACACATGGTATTACAGACCCAATATAACCCCATATTTTTCTTTAGGGGGTATAAAAACAAAGAAATACAAATATTTAAAGTTTCCATTAAGGGAATGAACTGATTGACTGTTATCGTTTAATTAATAAACTAATTAACTTTATGGCTTCCACTGTAATTATTATGTCTAAATATTTCAAATGCTTATCAGTGAGTTATAAATCTTTTAGCTAATATACTTTTAGACAAAAAAAAAAAAATAAACAATATTTATTAATAGTTGACATTCGTTTAAAGTTTTCAAAAAATAATGTAGTTAAGATGTGTCTAAAGTGATATACTGTTTTAACAGTTCATAACTACAATATTTAAAAAAGCTCTGTTATGTTAAATTTTAAATTTTGCTATGGTTTATGAATACTAATATGTATTAAGAAAAAATATTATTTTTATATAAATAAATTGAATAAAATTATTTTTCATTTGGACTTTGGAAATAGAGCTAAATTTTTGCAAAAAATTAAAATAAAATAATATTATTAAACTGTTAAAAAAGATAAGACTGCCATAAATTTTTTTTACTATGTAACTAAATACCTTTTTTTATTATCTAAGATTTTTTTTATATAAAATAACTTTTAGCCCTTTTAAGAATGCAATTAAAAACTTTTACTGTAGATAAAGTTTTACTGTGCTAAAATAAAAATACTTATATCTGTTTTTTCCTTTGTCTTTAAGTTAATGTGTCCAATTGACTTATTAATAGAAATCAATAATTGTAACGCAAAATTTTCTATTGCAAAAACAAATTTTGTAAAGATCAAGTCCATTTTTGTTAGCCCAGGTTATTGAAGCTTCTTCTTAATAAATTCTTTGTTGGATGCTTTTAAATGGGTTTTTTTTAGCAATGAAAGATTTATATTTAATTTATACTGTAACGAAGTTTATTAGTTCATGAATAATCAAGCACTAATAACAACGGCCTACTGTTCAATATAGACCCCTTCGGTCTACTTATCAATACAGAGACTTCGGCCTACTGTTCAATACAGAGGCTTCGGCCTTGTACATTTGTAATAGAATAAGAAATATCATCCAAATCAACCTGCTAAACCCAAATTTGTCATCCGAAGCCAACTCAATCTGCTGAATCCGAAGCCGACTGAATCATAAAGTATTATCGTAGCTTTTTGTAATTTGTTGTTATCAAGATAAAGATTAAATAAATTTAAGTAAATTTTTCGTGCTTGGTTCTCAATTCTAATTTAGAAAAAATTAGAATATTTTTTATAAAAATTAAATTTATTGATCGAAAAATTTTTCAGCATATTATTTCGGAATATATTCTAAGTTAGACAATATTTTTAAACAAAATTTTCCTTTACATATCTCAGGACATATTCCTAAAAAACGAAGTAAAGTCGAGAAAAAACAAAAATTCAAAATTCAAGCGTAAGAGATAAGCAAGCACTTTACATAAATATAAAAATCTTTGAAATCGGACTTAATTTGTAGAAGTTATGGTTTTTTGAAACTTTTACATACTCGAGATATCATGTTATTACAGGGTGACTACAAGATGAGTTTTCTGAAAGTATAGATCCTCCTCTATAACTCTTCCATACATTTCATTCGATTCGACAAGTATTTCAGGAGATATAGATTTATTACCAAAACTTGTGTTTGACTTTAATGTGCAGCAGGAGGAATTGTATTATTACCATAATTATAATAGAAAACTATACTCCTACTATAAATAAAAGTAAAATTGTATGCAAATTTATAAGAGTCAAATTTTTTACAATTAAGTAAATTTATCCATTTTTGGTTCCTGTTTTAACAATTCTTGAGTTTTTTAGAAAATAAATTAAATTATTCGAAATATTTCTACTGAAAACGGATGATCTGAACAAAAGTATTAATGCAAAATTTTACCATAAAATTTAAATTTAAAAATGCTTAAATAAACTAAATACAAAACTACTTTATTGTAATGTATAAAAAAAGGAAAACTTAAATAAATTTATTTTCTTTTTTTGCAACTAAATAACAAGTACTTGCCACACTCTACTAACTGCAAAAAAAGATAAAGTTGGTGCCACAGGAAACTATATAATGCACTTTTTTAATCTCTCTTTTTTTTACTCCTTCTACTTATTTTATTTCAGTTGACTAAACGTTAATACAAGTAAATATGTCTGTATGTGTGTTAGTTTTATTTAATGGTGTTTAAGTATGTGTCTTATACACGAATCATGTTTGCTGATGTTTGTGGTTTGTTGGGTTGGTAAAACACCTGATCAGGTATGCATCCAGTCATGCATGTTTGAGTTAAAGCATAAAAATAAAAAGTTTTTTACAAGATATTAAAATTTAATGTAAAATTAAGCAAAAACCTAAGAAAATTTTTTTATTTTATATTTTTAAATATAATGATTTTTATTTAAAATCTTTTTTCTTTATTAATTTAATATGAATGTATGAATTTTTTATAATACATAACTCGTTGTTGTGTTTATATACATATTTAGAAAATCTTTTGCCTTACTTTGTTAAATTTTACTTTGATTTACTTTATTTTTTATGACTTTCTGCTATAATCCAACCATGTTGGCTTACAAGTATTTGCTTTTTTCTTTACAAGTTAATGTCACTTTCAGTTTTCTGTTCGGTTCATATACCGACTCTAGGGACAGTATATGTATGTATTTATGTGTAGGTATTTATTTTGTTCTTGGATTTCCTGTTTGTTTTGTTACACATATAAATAAAATATGAAGCATAATTTAGCTACAAAGCTTATAATGGCTTAAAGCTGTACTATGGGTACTATTTTAGCCTTTAAAACAAAATGGAAAATATAACACAGCACAGCCCTGCCTTGTCTTGCTTTGCTTTGCCCTGCCAACAAATAAATAAACAAAAAATAATCTCCAATGAAGAATATTGCAACTGAAAAGTAATGTAACGAACGAATCTTTTCTTTTCCTCCTACCATCTTTTACGTCCTCAAGTCATCACTTTACAATCTCTCAATTATTTCCTTTTCTTTTTGGTTGTTTTCGAAAGAACGCTTGACTGCAGAACACATTTAAAAGCTTCAAACTGAACAGTAGAGAAGCACGAGAACAAGTAAAGAAATGTATGTCATAAAGTTTAAACAAATACATATACTTATGTATGTATGTTCATGTAAAACAAATGAATTCAGTTTATGTGTAGTTGTTTTAATGTCAACATACTTTTACGCCTCCTACAAATACATACAAATAAATCAGGGATCAAAAAAAAAAAAACTATTTAATTAAAATTTAGAAATCTTTTAACAGAAACTTGTAGAATTTATTTAAAGTGGAAATTATTTTTTTATATTACATTTGGATCATTTAAAAATTAATTTTGGAAACATTTCTTTACAATCTTAAGTTTTAGAAAATTTTAATCGTTAGAAAGGTATACAAACTCTTTTAATAATATAGAATACCTGTAAAGTCATATTACTCACAAATAAAACTACAAACAGTATTAAGCAAAACATAAGGAAAACAAAAATACAGAATATCCGAAGCCTGAACATATCATAGTGTTTTAGACATGTGTATGGATTTAATACTTATCAACAGCCTCTTTTGTAAATATCATCATTACGTTGATATTAATGTTAATGATCATTATTATCAGCAAAATTTCTTCGTATGATTTTAAAAACTCTTCTTGTATAGTGGTATTTTAAGTACATGTAGCAAAACCACAAAAAATATGAAAATATATGATATATACACTGAAGACAATTTCATTTCTGTTAATCTTTAATAAGTTTAAAAATTTTTCTTATGAATATAGTAGTTAGATTATAATGGAGGAACTGGGGCTGGACCAATCATTCATATCTAAACTTTTTAACTATACGATTATTAAATCCAGCATGGACACTATCGCGATTAAGTGGCATGCAAAAAAGGTCACTCCACAGGGAGGAGTACTATCACCTCTACTATGAAACCTGGCTCTAAATAAACTATATACGAAAATGAATTCTTGATGTGGGTGTGGTAATCTTCGGAATTAATTTGGATACGATATCAAAACGGATGGAGACGGCGCTTAAGGTAATAAATGGTTGGAGCACCAATAGTGGCTTAAGCGTAAATCCTTCTAAGACGGAACTCGTGCTCTTTTCAAGGAAGTACAAAATCCCAAACTTTAAGTTACCAAAATTAAATGGTACTGTACTCGATCTCAGTATTCCAGTGCTAAATGTATAGGCACCATTCTAGATAACAAACTATTCTGGAAGCTCAATGAAGTATCAGCATGGTAGAATTCGCTCGATATTGCTTTTAATTGCTCCAAACTCGAAAAAGTCCTCCGCAGAATGGGACTTCTTATCACAGGCGCGATGCGCACTACGCCTTCAAAGACATTATTTGCGATGCTGAACTGGATCCCATTGGACCTTCTATCCCGTAAGCTCGCTCTTAATACAGCAAATATGCTCAATGACATAGGTGGCTAGTAATACAGCACGTATGGTCATTCAAGTATAATAAGAACGATTAATATAATCCCTGTACTCATAGACTACTGCGTTCCCAAACCATTCTTCTCGAGGTCTTACAATTTCTCCATTATTGAGGATTCAACACAAATGGTATTGGTGGTGACATCTTTATAGCTGAAATTGGGATCCGTATGTCGTTTAGACTTCCGAATGAATGCAGTATTTTACAGGCCGAAATTATGGCCAACAGAAGAGCGGCTAATTGGCTAAGGTATTATAGGATATACGGTAGAAATATCATAATATTTACCGAAAATCAAGCTGCATTAAAAACTCTGACAGGAGTATATACTACATCTTATCTGACCCATAAATGCCGGACACTCCTAAATAAAATGGCGCCACATTCAACAATTGCACTTAAATGGGTGCGTAGACACGAGGATAATCAAGGCAACAACACTGCCGATGAATTAGCAAGGTACAGTACTACTCTGGTTTACCCCTGAATACATGCGGAAGCATATTGAAGACGCACTTTATGATATAGCACAACATAGATGGGAAAAAGAATGCACGTGCCAGATTACCAGGATGATATGGCCTAGGCTGGACTCAACTAGGTCATCATTCCTATTGCATCTTTCGAAATCACAATTTAGAAACATAATAGCAGCAGTCTCAGGACACTGTAGATTTGGTACCCACGCTAACACACTGAGTCTTCAATCGAACAATTTTTTGTAGAAGCTGTCACAACGAGAATGAGGAGGAAATCATCTTCCATCTCTTTTGTACATTTTCTGCTCTGGAAAACCTCAGTTCATGTTATTTAGGACAAGGTTTTCTTGACAGCCTCACTGAGCTATCGAGCAGTAGTATTGGCGGCATTAGGTAACATCGACAACTCTACAATTTCAATGTGGCGACAGTTTTTTCTGTATGCAACAACACTACATTTCTCTATCCCACTATTTTATTTTTTTATCTACTTTATATTTTCATCACTTCTAATCAGAACTTTTTACTCTATCCCCCTCCTCTTTTCTAACAGGTAACACAAGGGACCAATTAGGACGCAAGTGAGCCGTAGTCACCTTGGTGGCAACCTGATGAACCTAACATAACCTAGATATACCTTTATATTTTCATCACTTCTAATCAGAACTTTTTACCTCTTTTCTAACAGGTAACACAAAGGGACCAATTAGGACGCAAGTGAGCCGTAGTCACCTTGGTGGCAACCTGATGAACCTAACATAACCTAGATATACCAAGTTCTAATTAAAATTTTTCTCAGTGTATATTAAAAAAAATTAAAACACACATACTTACATAAGTATGTAGGTCTCGTACAATGTAGCTTGTGAAACACATACTCAAAAATATTTTCTACAATTTATTGCAAAGTATGACAGAAATTCTAAGTTTCTTATACTATAAATGTTGATTTCTGTTTCTTATTTTTGTAGTTTTATACAAATTGCAATTTAGTTTAACCATCATCATGCCCCCAAATAAATATGTACTCAAATACAAAAATACACTCTCATGCAATTATAATGTTAAAATATACAAACATATAAACTCGAACACATATGGCGCCTCTTCAAATGTTAAAAACAGATACAGTTTCTTGTAACAGACATACATTCACACTTATTCAAACATGACCAACTAATAAGTGTAGTTTCCTGTACACCCATACACTGCTAAACTAGTGCATTATATTTATTTTTACACCCATGTGTTGGTGTAAGTTTGTTTGTAGGGAAAAAATAGAAAAAAAGAAATATAAATTTCTAAAGGAAATGCAGTAAATGATGGCATGTTTGTTTATAATTATAAGTAGTTTTTTTTATTTTAATATATTTTTTACCTCAACTACGTATGTGTATTTTGTCTACTTGTTTATATGGATGTGTGCATGAGAGTGTTAGGAAATTGTTGAAGTACAAATATGTGCTGGTGAATACTAATTCAAGAGTTCTGTAACAGTAATTTGTAACTCGTTTCACATTCAAGACAAATTCTTTTGTCTTAAAATAAATTATTTATTTTTTATTTTGTTGCCCCCTTTTAATATAAAATGATAATGACAATGATGCAATTAAGTTGTTTACTTAGTTTGTAACCGTAAATTTATTTTGAAGATTTATAAATAGATAACTGTATCAAAGATAAAGTAAAATTGAAAATTTTGTATTAAAGCTACGGGAATAATAAAATTGCATTGGAGTTTATATAACTCAGGGCAATAATAATGAGATTTATTTCTACAGCAGGGGATTTTTTAGTCAATTTGAGCATATTGCAATAAATATGGAGCATTTGATACCTAATTTGTACCTAAAAAATGAATCAAGTTTTCTATAAGATGTACCTGTTTTATTTTTTAATCTACTCAATAGTTTTTCAGCTAGATATTAAAATTTTTTTAGAAATTTCTTACAAAATGCAAACATTATTAATTTTCAAAAAATCGTAAAAAATTTAAAATTTATAAAAATTCATCGTTCTGGATATGTTATAGATAAAAAATTCATATTTCATTTAAATCGTTGCCTTCAAGTTTTATTCACATTATTTTTTATATTGAGAGATATAAAACCTCAGAATAATTTTCTGCTTCCATTTAACGATGTCTGTCCGTCCCTCTGGTTGATGTCTGTTCTATTAACCTTGTGAACAAGGTACAGGTCGCAATTTAAAAGATAAAATGATGAAATTTATTACATATGATTATAGCGAATTGAAATTGATTATGATCGGTTCATTACTTCATCTCGTCAATATACAATTGTTCCCTGGATTAGGGTTTTAACGCTTACAAATGTTTTTAATATCTATATTAAATTTGAGCATAATAAAAAGTAATGTGAATATAACTTGAAGGAAATTTTAATTTAAAATTTCTAATATTTAATTGAACCAAATCAGACAAGTCGTTTTCGAGATATGCTTCAATATATGGTGCAATCCTATCATTTTTACAAATAGCGATTTATAGGCTTATTACTTTATTATAACATGTACCCAAATTGAATGAGATATTCCGAGATATAAGATATTAAATTGTGTAATACTGGTGTAACTTGCAGGTAATTTGAATTCTATAATTTTTGTTCTTAAGATCTGTTGCAATATGTGAAGCAACCTCATTAATTTTTTCTAATGGTTGATGTCAAGAATTTGTAATGCTTTGACAAATTAAAAATTGTATGCTACCTTATTGTAGCAAGCCCCAACATCCTTCTATACTGATATACTTTTCTCTACTTTTTTGTCCTAATAAGTTCTAGTGCAAATACTTGACATATTTTTTTTATTTATAACGAATTTCATATAAATAAATTAATACATGACAAACATAACCTAAAGGTAACTAAATAAGTATCACTTGAGAAATATTTGCCATCTTTTAATATAAAAACTTTACTTTTACCCTTAAGAATAATTTCAATACAAAACCATTTGAATTAAGAATTCTTTCTTGTAAATTAAAAAAGAAATCTATTTATGCATTAAAAATAAATTTTATTCTTGTTTAATCTTTATCTAATGAATACAGGCACTTGTACACCTGCCTATAGTTATAGTTTTATACAGGTACTAAACATAAATTAAAAATAAGTTTAATTTTTTATTCTATTTTCTATTTCTAAGGTTTTTTTATTTTAAGAAAACTTTAGATCTAAAAAAACTTAAAAACGGGAGAGAAAAAAAAAACAAGATAAAATAAAACTCTTGCTGTTAATACCTTTATGCAAAATTTATTTGTTTTTATCAAAGTTGACCATAATTTTTGAGAGAATTTTTAAATTTTATGAATATTTATAACTTGAAAATATGTACACTTATACATGAGTATGTATGTATGTGTATAAGAATGTAAACATTCTTAAACACACATGTAAGTAGTTATTGCAAGTTAGGACAAAAACCAGCCAGTATTTTAGTTAAAAAGAAGAGAAACCTAGCAAAAGTTATTATGAATAATAAATATGCGTAAAATGTAAAAAAAGATAAAAAGATACAACTACAGTTACGACTAAAATTCATTCATAAACCTTCGAAACCAGAATATAACTTTTTTAATCTTAGAAAATGAATATTTGTATAACAATAATTTTATTGTTTTTTACTTTTATTTTTACATTTAAATAGAAAATTCCAACTGTGTACACATTTCTGTTAACAACTGTACTATATGTTAAAATTGATGTGTATTTAAATTTCTATACATAAAAAAGCCAAGGTAACTTAGTTTTTATGTGAGTATATTTATATTTAAAATACACCCACATAATATAAATATATAACATTTATGAATTCCATGTTCTATAATAAACTTTTAGTTTTTATTATGAACTATTCGTGTAGTAAAACAGAAAACTACTGGCATCCAGTGAAGTCTTAAGTGAAATTAAGTTTAAACAAAAAAGTATAGGAAGTTGCCGTAAATTTAAATTAACTAGAATAGTCGAAGAAGAAAATTAAACAAATTTTTTTATTTCTTTTATGTACAAGTTGAATAACACAGACCAACAGTGATTCTGTGGCTCTAAATCTCTCAATAAATTTAAGTGGATACAGATGATCATGAAATTCTAAAGTTCCAATCTTTTTAAATTGGCTCTTATCGAGACAAAACGTTATTTAAAAATGTATTTAAATTTTACCACATAGAACAATGTACCTCAAGAACTGATTGTGTTATTTGATTTCATAAAGAACAACAATTCCAATTATCTCTAAATCTCATAATTTTTTAATCTATCATATACATAATTAGTTACATATGCTACAAATAATACAACCCATATTTAAAAAAAAATCGGTACATAAATGTCGATTTTATTAAACGTCGATCTTATTTTCAATAGAAGTTATATAGGTTATTTTATACCCTACGCAATAGATAGGTATTATGCGTTTGGGCTGATGTTTATAGCACTCAAAAATATTGGTCTCAGGCTTACCTTAGCGTATGCCTTAAAATCTTTTTCGGAGTTGATTTAACGACGTCTGTCTGTCCGTCTGTCTATCTGTCCTTCTTAACCATTACAGGTAACAATTTTACAAATTATTCATTGAAATTTGGTATCAATATGGTCCAACCCTATGAAACCTATTGAAATTGCTGGCGATCGATCCACTATTTCACCAATCCCCATACATATAAACCCATCTTCTGAAGATCCCTTCAACGAGCATAAATCCCATAAAAGTAATAATTCGAAGTTATTGATGGTTCCAAAGAGTTTTTATATGAGTATAATACACGCTATGGATAAAATTGACACATATTCTTCGTTTTTAATAAAATAGAAGTCGTTTTGTATGATAAATAGTAGGCTATTCATTTTACTCGACTTTTTAATTATTCGAATAATCAAATAACTTGAAATACTGGTTTTATGTTATTCGAATAATCGAGTAAAACTTTTAAATTGCACAAGTTATTCGAGTAATAATAGCATTCAAATTTTATTCGTTTTTAAAATGTTTTAAACACTTTTTATTACATTTATTTATATTTAATACATACAAATATTATTAGCCAACCCTGCAAATTATTTAAAATATATTGTTTAATATTATTCTCCATTTTGGAAGCTCGTATGTAATTCAAAATAGAATATACTATTTTGAATTACTGTAAAAGAGCTTTTAAAAGAACTTTCAAATTCAATGTTATTCAAAATGTAAATTTTACTTATTTTTTCCAATTTGGGTTATTCGATTAATGGACATAATTTGTTCGAATAAATTTTTAATTAATCGAGCAAAATGAATTAAATGCGGTTAAATTTCTTCAGACCATGACCAGAAAAACTTAAAACTTTAATTTTAAGCATATTTTTTAGAAATAATGTTAATGTTAATATTGGAAGATAGACTTATTCTAAAAGCAGGAAATTAAAATAAATTTCCATAAAATTGTTTTCCATGAAAACAATTAAAATGCTAATCCAGCCGTTGTTAAAGACATGGTTCATTAAATATTTGTGTGTTAAACTAACATATGGGGGTATACTGGCAATATATTTTTTGCTGATCTCGCTTCCCAGCTAAAAATATTATGTGTGTATCATATATAATGCATATATGTAGTTCCATATCTGTTGGGATCCGAAAATTGAGGGTATATGGAGATATATGACTATACATATCCATATATTTGTTGATATATATCATCTATTCTATTGTGAATTATAATTATATATTATATAAAAATGTGTAATTTAATTTTTTATTTAATTTTTTGTTTAATTTTATTTAAAGTATAAAAAGTAAAACATACATTAAATATTTATATGAATTGCAATTTAAATATCTGCATACATTTATGAAAAATATTCAGATGGACTTTCGAATGCCACATCTCCTCACTGCAATAAGCACAACAGCAATATTAAAAAAAAACTGCAGCAGCAACTTCAAAAACACCCTAATGATTGTGAAGAAATGGGGTGATGCAGGAATATTTTTTTAGGGTTTCACTCATCGCATAGTACATATGTTTATGTAGCACAATATTTTGTACCCTCCATGACAAGGCCCCATACTGAAAACTAAGATTTTAATCCGATTAAAATATTATCTTAAGATGACAAATGCATTTTTCTTACCTCTTTGATTTGTGTTATTTATTTGTATTTCCTACTAAACTGCCCTCATCTAGATTCAATAATATAAAACAACATTAAAAATTAGTGAACATTTTGCAATAATATTAAGACGCTTACCTTTTTTAACCGTTGATTTGATTTTCATAAAAAATGTTAAAAAATTTCACATTTCTTTTAATTTATTTTTTTTTATGTCAACAAATTTTTATTTTTATTATGTTGACAAATATTTTATCAAAGACAAAAACTTATTTAGTGTTCAAACCTATTTTACGAAATATAGTAAAAACAGGCAAAGTTGTTAAAGATATTTATACAAAATAATAAAAATGAAATTGTATACCATTTTATAAGCCAATATCTGAAACTTGTTGCAACTCATTCTGAAGTACATTTTGATATACCTTCATTGGTTTCAGATTTATATTGCATTTTATGTTTGATTTAATATTTCATATATGAAAATTTATTTCATATATGACAAAAGAGTTCATATATTTTACCATATATCTGTCCATATATTGAAAAATATTCCATATGTAAATCCATACATTTTTATATATAAACCCATATATAACAATATATTGTCATACATGGGCCATATATAAAAATATATGAACATTTTCAGCTGGGTTTCGACATTTTTGAATTTAAGAAAGCAAATTAAAAATTGTTTAAAAATTTACAAAGTTTGGATACGGCTTGGGGGGAAACCGTCCCCTAAGCGCCACCGATTTTATTTTGCACGCATTTACGTTAAAATTTATTTTGAAACCATTACAAAAATTCTGTAGCCCGGAACAAAAAAAAATATATTTTAGAAGTGAATGAATATTACAACCTTTTTGAAAATAACCTCAAAAATGTAAATTTTTGTTTAAAGTTTCAATTTCAGATTAATTTAACTTTTTATTGGATAGATATTTATATGATTCTTGTAGTAATATAATTTAGAATTTTGCAAAAAATCTAGTAATTATTTTCCAAAAATTTAAAAATCATATTTTTTGTAGAAATTTACAAGGACTAGTAATTAAGTAATTTTTTTACATTCAAGTCACAAATTAATTTTTGACGAATTTTTAAAAAAAATTACATGGTCTACCCACTACTCCCGTGCCCAGCTAGGAATCTGTACTCCTCCAGATCAACGAAAACACCTCAGCTCTGACCATGCGAAATTTTATTTAGTTATATCCAACGGTTTATAAGTTACAAAATTATTTAAAAAAATATATAAAACTAGAGAGAAACTATACTCAAACAAGACCGACCATATGATACTCTACACCATTGTGTATGAGCTAAAAAATTAGACCTGTGTCCAATTGTAGACCAACACTTTTACTAAATGTAAAATCAATTATACAAATACAGAACAATGCATTGTACTAACATCTATGTGATTTTATGCCGTTTAGGCCGATTCCCGGAAGCTATGGTAAATTATGGACCGATTCTCAAACATTTTGGCAATGTTGTTTCTAGTTATATAATACTTATTTGTGTCGAATATTAACTTGATACTATCATTAGTTTGGGATTTATGCACGTTAAAGTGATTTTCGGAAGAGTAGATTTATATGGGAGCTATGGTCAATTATGGACCGATCTTGATGAAATTTGGCACAAAGATTGACACTTATACAAAACTCCTTTAAATCGACTCAGAAAGCGATTCTGATTCGAACGGTATAGTTTAAGGTGGGAGTCCGATATTTTTTTCTGTGCGTTACAAACATCAACACAAACGCATAATACCCCAACCACCTATGGTGGTATAGGGTATAAAAATATATAGAAATAAAGACTTTTTTGTTGCCCTGTGTAAGTGAGAAAGAAATCTTTTAAAGTAAAATATATATATTGATAATAGAATAAAGTTTGAGCCTTTTTTAATTTGCTTTGAACTTTGAGTGGTGTAGTGATAGCAGTGTATTTTAGAGTATTATATAAATATTTTTAAATACAAAATTATTTTATGACACATACAAAATCTGAATATATGTTTAAACATATCTATCAAAAAATTAGCTAAAATGTTTTAAAAATTTATTTGAAATATTGTTTTTTTTTAATACTGATTAATTTTCAATATAAGCACAACATGATCATGAAGATTTTTTAAATATTACGAAAAAACGTACTTATAAAAACATAAAATTATCCATAATATAAAATTTCCATGAAAACAATTAAATATATAAATTATTTCTTAAAGAATCCATGTAAATAATACGTTCGTTTGGGATATTCTTTGGAAAATTTATTAAATTGTACTTTTGCGTCTTTGTTACACATATTTTTCATTTTATTAGTGAAATATTAATTTAGCAGTAATTTTATTGAACCTTAGGCAAAACAAAATGAACATTTAAAATGCAATTTATTTCAAATTAAAATGAACACAGACACAAGCCACGATCAAATTCCTAAGAAAATTATATCTCTCATTTGCTTTCCCATATAATCTGAAGACAATGTGTTTTTTTCAGCAGCATATGACATCAATGAATGTTATGTTGTTTTTTCCATACTCATCATATGTAACACAGATTTTTTCTTAAATCAAAAAAAAAAAAAAAAAAAAAAAAAAAAAAAAAAAACAGAACAGAACAAAATATAATAAAGAAGATATTAAAGAGAATAAAAACAGTTGATAAGGGTATAAGAAAATATTTTCGTACTTTGATTGTATGTTTCGGATATTATTTTCCTGTTTTTTATATACATACATGTACATGGTTACGCAAATAAGTATGTGTATTTTCCTTTCTAAGAATTGTTGTAAGAAATTTTTATATTTTGTAGTTGCTATGAAATCTAATACACATACACATATGTATGTATATATTTTACAACTACAGGTTTTTATTACATGTTTTTATAAAGAAAAATATTTAAAATAATAGAAACAAAGTTACCTGTATGAATAACGAATACAAAACACTTTAAACGTTGACACAACAGCACAACTCAGTGGTAAATGTTTGCAGCATTGGCAGTTTATATGGAAAAAATAAAAATATAAAGAAGTACCCTGTAGTTCTAATGATTCCAGTAATCTTATTTGTCTGGTTCCTTATTTCTGCTATCATAAAATAATTAGAACTATATATAAGACCGTTTCTTTGTAATCTTCTAGGGATAAATTTATTTCCCTCCAATAACAATTTGCAAAACAAAGCTTTGTCTGAATGTTTTGTAAATTCATCAGGAATTGTTGAGATCTTCTGCACCTTTGCGAGTGTGGGTAGATATGTCAGTTTTTACGATTTTCAATTATTCATGAACACAAATGACGTTGTCGTATGCATGAGTTCATTTTCAAAGAAATTCACTCATTCTTACTTATCTAACTTTAAAGTAAGTATGTATGCATAAGAAAAAACTATTAAATTGCTTAACTAGAATAAGAAATATTGTAAAAATTTAAGAAAAAATTATATATATTAAAACTACTTATATCCTATATAACACAGGGTGCCAAATAAAGAACCTTTTTCAGCTTTTCTCAGAAATATTAAATAAAAAATGCATAGAAAACAAAACATTAGGTAAAAAAATAATAAAAATAATAAAAATAAAAAAATAATAATAAAATAATTTTGTTTTTAAAAAAATAAGCTTTAAAAGTTAAAAATTGTCTCCAAAACCAAAAGTTAATAAAAAAAAAAATTATTTAATAAATATTTATATGCTTAGAACTACAAACTTACAATTGTCTAAATTGAATAAAAAATTGCACAGAATCTTTGCTTTTCTGTCTCCAGTGTATATTAATTTTCTAATTCTTAACATCGCACAATGGTGTAGACCTGAACAAAACTTGGCATTAGCTAAACTAGCAAGTTTTAGCATGAGTGTTTGGTATCGTTAAAAAGAGATATTCTATATAAAACAAAATATTTCATATTGTGTAAATGAGAATTTGTATAACTTTCCACACCATATATTTATATATTCCTTGAATATCCATAATACTTTACATACATATATTTTCCTTTAATATATTTATTAATACTATCTTTTATTACACTTTATTAAATATTTTTAATCTAACTTTACTCATCATTATTTTACTCTCTTTTCAATTACTCTCTATTTAACTATCAACAATTTTAATTATTTTTGTCGTTCTTAAATAAATTATCCTAAACTATTTCTTACCGTTAGTTTTTTTTTTTTTTTTTTTTGTAAAATATTTAATTTTAATCTTAGTTTTAATAAAATTATTAGAGAAGGTTGGTTGGTTCATAACGCATAAATTATTCTCATTTAAAAAAAGAAAATAACGTTCAACTTTACATCGCTTCCCAATTGAAAATAACTATGTCCGTCCTTCCGTCTAGTTGTCTGTTTATACAAGTAAATCTTGTAATGGTCAAAGTTTCTAAGATATCATAAAAAAGTTTCACCCTTATATTTACTTCAATACACAGTGGGGCACTTGTTTCACTTGTTTTTTCTTTATCTAATTAAAGAACAAAATTATCTATTGAATAAAAAAAATTCGATATCTTAACCGAGTCCAAAAATAAACGACTTTGAATTTAAAAATTGCAAAAATTACGACTTTTTGTGTTTTTTTTTTTTTTTTTTTTTTTTGGCCGAATATATAATAGTGTTACACTTTTTTTCGTGACTTAATAAACTTTAAAGTGGCATAGTTTCGGTTCTATAAATGGTATTGATTTCAATTTTTTTATGTATAACGAAGAATTATGTCAGCTAAGCAATATAATTTAAATTAAAAAAATCGAGTTTTTACTTTTTGGTTTTTGGAATTAAAATAATATTTTTGTAAAAAATTGATTTTTTGAGAAACTATAAATATTTTATCTGTAATAAAATCTTTGTTATTAGAGATATCTTAAAGATATCTTTCGGTGGATGTACCCTTTATTGTATAAAATGAGAAAGTGAAAAAAACTTTAAGATTTTTGTAAAAAGAATCCCACAGTTCCCAAAAAAACGCCGAAAATTCCAAAAATGGGTTTTTTCATATTTTCGGCTATAAAATCCACATTTTTCCGAAGTTCCGTAGATTTTGATTGAAAACTTTTAAAAATATATGACAGATTCTTAAACTGCATTCCTTTTGCTGATTCGTGCTTTGGAATTTGAGAAAATATACACAGAAAAAAGTAAAAATGGACTTCAATTACGAAATTTGTAATATTAATTAATTTTTAATTGATTTTGATCCAATCATCAAAATTATAATATTAATAACTAGAATAATTGATATTATTATTACTTCTTTTCCTTAAATAGATGCAATGAGTTGAAAATTGTTGTAAAATTATTTAAATTTATTTTATTTCTGTACTTTTATAGACAAATATTTAATTTTTCTTTATATTTTATTAACAGCTGTCAATTTATTAAAAAACAAAACTGAAAACCAATTAGAAAATTAATTATATTAATAAATCATATAATTAAGTTCCAATATAAAGTTAATTAATAATTTTATTAAAAAATTATTTGAAATATTTTTTTCTGTGTAGACTAAATTCAAAACTTTCATATAAAGTGGGTCGAATTCGGGAGGGTGTATACCTTGACCATTTGAGCTATTGGGCTTGTTGTTTATCTTAAAGTCTTCTCAAAAAAGCTTAAAAAAAGTTTTAATTTAGAGAAAAAAGAGTGTAGGCACTTTTTCGATAAAAAAAAAAAAAAAAGATCATCATCTTTGCAATTTTCAAATTCAAAATCGTTTATTTTTGGTCTCGGTCAAGATATCGACTTCAAATTAAGCTAAAGAAAAAACCAATAAATTAAAATCATTTTAATTTTAACGAAATTCGAAAGCCTATTGATAAATACAATAATAAATTTACATGTAGGTGATGGTCAACAGTGCACAGTGGAGACAAACGAAAAATGTTTGGTAATGAATTTGTATCCCTTTAACTATCAAATTGAAATATATGGAATAGTACTAGAGGAGGACCTAAGCTTTCAAAAAAAAAAAAAATACCACTTATTCACTCTGTCATAACACAAGATAAGCTACAGGCCGCCAAATTTGACTACCTCGAGTATGTAAAAGTTTCAAAAAATCGAAGCTTCTAGAAATCAAGTCCGAATTCAAAGATTTTTATAGTTGTGTAAAGCACTTGGCAAGATAAATGTAAAAAAAATAGCTTACTCGCCTAAATATCTCTTACAGTTAAAAATATATTTACGCTTAAATTTGTGATTTTTTGCCTCGACTTTATTTCGTTTTTTAGGAATAAGTCCTCAGGTATATGAGGAAAAAATGTCTTAAAAATATTCTTTAATTTGCAATATATTCCAAAATAATATGCCGAAAAAAATTTCCAATTATCTCAATTCGTCTAGACGTGGAAAATGTTCACAATTAACACTCTTAAATTAATATGAATTATTTTTTACAAAAATATAGTACAATTCTTTCACTTTTTTTCTCAAAGTTCTTCTAATAAAATGTTTCTTCTTTATATCTAGCAAAAGACAGTTATGAAGTTATAGAGAAAATTCCTTCCAGCCATATTAAACTTTTTGCAAAAAAAAAAAATAAATAAAATAAAAAATAATAATAATAAATTTTTCGTTCTTGACTTTTTGCCTATGCATCGTGATTATATTGAATTCAACAAATTTCTAAATAATTTTTTTTTTAAATGCACGCAATTTTTCTTTAATTTTTAAACACCATCTTAAAGCCTTTTTATGTAATATTTAACCATAAAAAAATTTTTCATTGTTATGTGGTTTATATTAATATTACTTCTATTTTATTTTGCTCTTTTTTCGAGTTTGTCTTTATAAATAATTAAGATCTTTTTAAAAGCATTTTCATTTCTGGTTTTGTTGTTTTTTAATTTGCAAATTAATAATTTCATACGTTTATCAGAGTTTTTACAAAATAAAAAAACAAAAAAGACATTAAAAATCCAAATCGTGTATGGCATTGTTTTAAAGCTTTTATGCTTTATGTGGCTTTGTCATTTTGAATATTTCAAACAACAACAAAACCACAAATTAAGATATACACAGAGATACAAACATATAAAGGAATTGTATATGATCTTTGAGTATGTATGTGTAACAATTTTTTTTGTATCCCTTATGAATATGTTTTGTATACATAAATATTTTGTTTATATGTATCTATGTATCCTTAATGTTTTCCTGTTTTGTTTAAAATTCCATAAATTCTTCATGTGTGTATATGTAAATATTTTCATAGAGCGATAATTATATTTTATATTTAATGAGTTCTTATACAAATATTTATAAACAAGTTAAGTGATTTGTGTTGCCTTTAATATAAGCCGGGATAATTAAAATACCCAACATGATAATTAGTAACTTTATATGGTGGTTAAATCCACGGCACAAAATTAATTTAAAATTGTGTCCATAATAAATCATTATGGAAATTTTTAATAAAAAAAAAACACAAAACCGGAAAGAAAATTGCTCCTTTTAAATAAAATTGTCTGTTTCATATAAATTATTAAAATATTGCTAAAATTATTAAAGTAAGAACAAAGTATATTTATTCTTCTACATTTTGTTGTGCAACCAAATCATTTTAAATATGTTCCTCATACATACATTTATATATTATCAAAATATATTTATTAAATTGGGACAAATGTTTATAACCATTAAAATAAAATATAAAACATATGTATGTAATGTTCCATGTGTTTGTTTTAATTTTATCAAAAATATTCAAATAGCTTAAGGATACTACAAGCATAAGTAGATTGTAACAATTTGCATACATGTTTACATGAAATCAGTAGTACATACATACATCGGTATGTATTTAAATGTAGGAATCTTGTCAAAAGTTTTGTAGAAAAAAAAAAAAACAACAAAATACAATGTTAGGGGGCATAAATTCATAAGTATACTTGAAAAATAATGTATACTTTTAGGCATACTAACAATATCAACATAAAATAAATACCAAAATTATAAGGACCTATAACTACAAAAGTATAGAAAAATGAGCAGCAGCGTTTCTTTGGAAAAAACAAAAGTTCCTTCCGTTTCAAAACTTGACACCACCTTCACTCTAACCTCAGTTTACCAAAAGAAAAAAATCATTATTCATACAAAACAAGTAAATTTAATAAGAATATAACAAAACAAAAATCTTTGAGCAAAACAATGTGTTTAAGTGATTTCAATCTACAAGAAAATTGGTTTCATTAAGATATTATACAGACAGACGGACGGATTGACGGACGGACAGACATATACTTACAAGTAAAATAAACAAATAAAAATTCTCTCACACATATGTAGAGAAATAAACAAAGTTATAAACTTTTACCATAAAAATATTTATATATCCCAATGATTTTAATTATAATTACTGTCATTATAATGTTGTTGAATAGGAGTATAATAAATGAAAAATATAAAAATGTTTTTAATGTAAATAAAGCTAAATGAACTTTGAATTATTGTGGCAAATGATAAAAATTAAAAAGTGTTAAAAAGCTTAGTTTCAATAAGTTTCGTCTCTAGAAACCTGTATGCCAAGTTTCAATAATTTTTGTTCAATATTGCGACCTGTAGCTTGATTACAAGGACGAACATCGTTAAATCGAATCAAAAAATGATTCTAGGCCGATTGGTATAAATTACAGTGTGTCTTAGACCAATATTTTTTAGTGTTACAAACATCAGCACAAGCGCATAATACCCTCCTCACCTATGGTGGTGTACGGTATAAAAATGGCAGGAAATATATAAAATTTTCAATTTAAATGCTGTTAAATGTTTTCTTACATATTTAACTAGGTCAAAACCAAACTTGATTTTTTTTAATAAGTTAATCATTACTGGCTAAACGAATTTTATTTTTATCTTTAAAATATGTAGCATTAAACTAATAGTGTAAAATTGTTAGTAATTTAACACTTAGATAAATATTAATTTTGAAATAGATAAAACAGTTTGCCTTAAGCTAAACAGAACTAAAAGCATTCCTAGATTATATACATATTCAGTACGTATATAAATTATTATACTAAACCAACTATTCAACCAACTACTTAGAAATGAAACCTTAAGATAATAAAGAGAAGCAAAATATAAAAAATAATGGTGAAAAAGTGAAGTAGAATATAATTTGTACTTCTGAGGTTTTTAATGTTTAACTTTTTTGTAATGCTTATATAATTATCACCAAGATAAATGTTAAATAAATGTTAATATATTAATTTTTTTTTATTTTTTTAATTTCTAATTCACTATGACGCACATAGGGTTGAAATAGAGATTAATTAAAAAAATAAAATTTATATTTTGAAATTGTAATTGATTCTAGGTAAAAATAGATAAAATAAATTATTTTTAAATTTTTTCACTGTTCGTTTAATGTGTCATCAAAATCACAGATGATTTTCAATTTTTAATCACAAAAATTTAGGATTAGGATGAAATGAAAATTTTGGGATTTTTTTTTTTCATAAAAAGAACTTTTTTACAATGGAGATGTTAAGCACAGGTATTTAGAAACGAATTTATTTTTTTTTTTTAAGTAAATATTATAGAAACATTTTTTAAATCGGTCCCAAAACAAATGTTTTTACTTTTATATATGGAAATTCAATAAGTTTTTAGCCGGACTTGGGAGAAAATACAAACTTTGTATTTTTAACTACACATATTAGTTAAAAATACAAAATTTGAATAAAATTCCGGAAAAATGTTTTACGTTTTTTTAAAGAACTCCGACGAAATTAAGGGTGTTTTCCAAATAAAATTAAATTAAAGTTGTGTAACCCTAGATGGATGAACATTTGTGAATAAACTTGCGCACCATATTGGCCTCATGTACTTGAATTTAACGCACGTACTGGCTAGCTAGCTATAATATTTCTTTGATGTAAAAATAAGAAAATATAAAATTATGAATGAACAGAATTATGAATGAAATAATACACAGAAAAAAGTCACCAATTAACAAATATATATGGAAATAATTCATTCAATTATAAACTTGTTTAAATTACTAAAAACTATAAAAAATACAAAACAGAAAAAAATTCCCAATTAATAAATTAATTAAATCAATCAAGTAATTGATTGAATGAATTAAAAATATGTATAGGAAAAAAAATCATACCAAAATTTATTTTTTATTTTATTTTTTCTTGAACATATTTATTAAATTTTGATGCAAAATTAAACAACTGAGTTAATTGTAAAAAATAAGGTAATATTTTTTTCTGTGTAGATACAAAATTAGCAATAAAAAAACAATGCGTATAGTAAAACGTAAACAAAATAACATATGATAAAATGCAATATAATGTACATAAAAAAAATAGTCTTTGACTTACAGTAGGGTCTCGAATCCAAGGTTTTGTTATGAATTATTTTAAATTTTAAGGGTTAGTTTAAAGGTTTAGTTTTATATATATATATTCAAAAAAAATAATTATAAATAGTAATGATAGAACAAATATAAAGTATATAGTTGTGAGAGTTTGTGTGTTGTTATTAGAATATTTAAACTTAAGTTAAACTAACTCTTAGAATTTAGTAGCAGAAAATATTTTCTTGTAGAAAATATCGACGATGTCTTGATGATTTGACACAGTCTTCGATGACACATGTACGACAGCTCCGAAAAAACTTTGGTGACATTTTCGAACAAAGGGCACATAAGTCATCAACGATAACCTGAGCGACGCGTTATGCATATTGTCGTCAACCATATTAAGAAAAATAAACCCAGACCAGCAATTTCTCTCTTCCTTATTGAATAGTCAAGCGCACTTACCACTTCAGCTACAACATTCTCTACTTTTTGATGATTTCATAAATGCTTTTATTTATCTTATAGTTATTGATGACATTGTCATGCAGCATGTCGTGTGTTTGGTTTAACTCACGACTTTCTCGCTGGACATTTTACTCATGTTGTCACCGAACTAGATATGTACGACAATTCAGTATATTTTGTTATTGAAGTCGCCGAAAATGGGGTAAGATGACAATATAGGTGACTTTTAGTCAAACATGTCCTCTACATGCATTTTCTTGACGACAAATTTCGGCGACATCATCGATGAAAGTGTCGTTAATGGACATGTGGCCTGCATGGTTAAGGCTGCGTATATTTGTAGTAGTAAATTAAATGGGGTTTTCGATATATCCCAGCAGGCCACATGTCCATTAACGACACTTTCATCGAGGATGTCGTCTAAATTTGTCGTCAAGAAAATGCATGTAGAGGACAAGTTTGATTAAAAGTCACCTATATTGTCATCATAACCCATTTTCGGCGACTTCAATAACAAAATATAAAGAATTGTCGTACATATTTAGTTCGGTGACAACATGAGTAAAATGTACAGCGAGAATGTCGTGAGTTAGACCAAATACACGACATGCTGCATGACATTGTCGGCAGCGTGTCGTGTATACCTATAAGACAAATAAAAGCATTAATAAAACCGTTAAAAAGTAGAGAATGTTGTAGCTGAAGTGGTAGGTGCGCTTGACTATTCGGTAAGAAAGAGGGAAATTGGTGGCCTGGGTTCAAATCTCGGCGGAACCCTACTTTTTTTTCATTTTTTTTTTTTTTTTTAAATGGTTGACGAAAATATACATGACACTGTCGCTCAGGTTATCGTTGATGACTTATGTGCCTTTGTTCGAAAATGTCACCAAAGTTTGTTCGGAGCTGCCGTACATGTGTCATCGATGAATGTGACAAATCATCAAAACATCGTCGATATTTTCTACAAGACATTTAATAAAACTTGTCCTCTAAATGCATTTTCTTGCCTGCTGGGTGCATATGCCATCCCAGCAGGCCACATGTCCATTAACGACACTTTCATCGATGATGTCGTCTAAATTTGTCGTCAAGAAAATGCATGTAGAAGACAAGTTTGATTAAAAGTCACCTATATTGTCATCATACCCCATTTTCGGCGACTTCAATAACAAAATATAAAAATTTGTCGTAAATATTTAGTTCGGTGACAACATGAGTAAAATGTACAGCGAGAATGTCGTGAGTTAGACCAAATGCACGACATGCTACATGACATTGTCATGCAGCATGTCGTGTATACCTATAAGATAAATAAAAGCATTAATAAAACCATTAAAAAGTAGAGAATGTTGTAGCTGAAGTGGTAAGTGCGCTTGATTATTCGATAAGAAAGAGAGAAATTGGTGGCCTGGGTTCAAATCTCGGCGGAACCCTACTCTTTTTTCATTATTTTTTTTTAAAATGGTTGACGAAAATATACATGACACTGTCGCTCAGGTTATCGTTGATGACTTAAGTGCCCTTTGTTCGAAAGTGTCACCAATGTTTGTTCGGAGCTGTCGTACATGTGTCATCGATGACTGTGACAAATCATCAAGACATCGTCGATATTTTCTACAAGACATGGCCTGCTGGGATATTTCAAAAACAAATACAAATGCAGAACAGACTCTAACGATGTCCGTTAGTCCGTCCATCACTCCATTATTCTTAATGCAAAGGTTATAACCAAATTACCTTAATGAAATTTGTAACATAATTTTGTTCCAAGGAAAACTCTACTGAAATTGGTTGAAATAGCATTAAAAATGATTTCTAGAAATAAGTTTTTTATATTTGTATTTAGTATTTAGTTTAAATAAGTAAGTACTTAGTGCTAAATGTAATATATAATTTTTTATCCATTTTAATATTATTGAAAGTAAATAACTTAAATTTTAAACGCAATACAAAAAATATACTCAATATTAATTGTTTATTTTCAGCAATTCAAATATATTATGAGTTAACGTGTATTGAATAAATAAACAGGTGATAATAAAAATACAACCCTTTTAATTTAATGGAGTTTAAAATGGTGAGTTTTGTGGGATGTTACATTATTAATGATATTTGTTTTTAAATAATTAATTAAACAATAGTGATGTAAAATTATAATTACTTTATTGTGTAAGTGTGGTATTTTTTTTTTTTTTTTGCATTTGTTGAATTTATGAATGTTTTAATTATTCTTCTCATTTCCTTAAATTATTTGTTTATTAGTAAACAGTAGTGTTAAAATTAAAGATATAGGTATCTGCTACAAAATTTAATAATAATTGAATATATATTAAACATAATATTTAAAAAATGCTTATTTACAAAGTTAAAAGATGATCTTTGTAGTTTATTGAAATTATTTTAACACCATAATTTTACCTTTAGTTGAATTCAGTATAGTGTTTAAAATTTGTTCTATACTTATGTTATTGTCCAGAATATAATAAATCTTTTGTAGGAAATTAAATTCCTTTTAAAGTATTACAACATACTTTGTAGATGTTTTTTCCATACACTCTCAATTAAAAAACCAAATGTAGGTTTATATTTTCATCATGATAAATGATAAAATAATATAAAAATTATTATAGATTAATGATTGGTTTCATGGTTTACACTTTCTGGTTTCAACAAACATGAAAGGTAAAACTACAGAAAAAAGAGGATAATTATTTAAGCAATCATGTCAATTTGTCATTTGTTTATATATGAACACACTCAGAGAAAAAATGTTATTAATTTTAATATAGACTAATTTTATAGTTAGAATATTTATAATCTGTTCTTTTTAAACAAGTTATTTTTACAAAAGAAAAGAATATGATCCGAAAATAATGTAATCTAATAATTCGATACTGAAGTGGTGTCGAATTGATGCAATTGGTATCAACTTTCAATAATGATTTGAGCACAAAGTTTTGAATTTTAACACATACGTGGCAGATTCGTTATTGACACTGCCAACACGTGTGTGTTTGATTTTACTCTGGATGTATTACAATAATTATAAAATATTTTTAGCATTGGAAAAACATTAAAATTATTTATTATTATTTTTTTTTTTTTTAATATTTTTGCTATATGCTCTTAAAGTTTTTTTCTTTGAAAGAAAAAAAAAATAAAAATTTTAAAGAAAAAAATAAATGTTCTTGCAGTGTATTGGTATATGAATGTAAATATTGATTAATATAATTTACATGCAGTCAATTTAAAAATTAACCGCATTCTGGTATTTAATTTCATTTCATTTTCCTTTCTTATTAAAAACGTAAAGCCACACATGTAAACATGACAGATATTAATGTTGCTATAATGTAAAAGATGAATAATTATTTATCTCAACATATACAGGTAAAGGGGAATATATGTAGATGTTAACCAATATTTACTGTAATACAAATTTAAAGATTAAAATATACTGTAGTTTGAGGGAAATTAAAAATATATTTTACTTAAAGGTTTTGGAAGTTGTAAGTAATTTGGTTGTGGCAGCATTAATCTGAAGGCGTAATAACAAAGGATATTCTCAGTATTTACACTTTGGCTTCTTATTCTCATTCTTTAAAAAAACACATTTAAACTTCTATACCAAATGTATTTATTACTTCATTTTATTTTAAGCATTTTTTTTTTTTTTTTGTAAAAAATTGTCTTTTAAAACCAAAATTACTTTTGAATTATTAAATTCCTTTTAACGTTTTTGGTTAAACTAAAATGAAATTATTATTTTTTGTGTTTTAAGGCACACAAACATTCATTAAAAATAAGTTAAAAAGCCTTAAACTAAATATGACACTTCAACCCTTAACAAAGTTCATTTTGTTCATATGCGCCTAAAGATATGCTTTAAAATAAATGTTTATGCTATTGCTCTTCAATTCTACTTGATGTTCCTCTTGTTTTCATTTCTTTTAAAATCATTTTGGTGTCACACCGTTAAACCCTTTTTGTTGCAACAACATTTTCAAGTAGTTTTTTGCTGTTGTTGTGATAGATAGTTGGATGTAAGTTGTGCTCTATTCGTAATGCCCTTTGACAGGCTGGCTGATGCCGAATACATCAAATTCGTGTTGTTGTAAATATGGCTTTAAAAAGAAGAGTTGAGAGGGTGTAAGAGCTAAGAATATTGAATGAGAAAATGTTTTCATACATTATAACAACACATATCAACACTAAAGTTCGTGTCAATGTTGGTGACAAGTCGTTACGTCAACATTTTATCTATTTGTTCATTCAGTCGTTTTGTTTGGGTTTGTAAGCACATGTCTAAATGGTTGCTCAAATAATAGAAGTGCGTGTGTATGTTGTCTTTATGTTTTTTAAGGCAAAGTAAATACATACATATGTATGTATGTTTATAGTTTATATGTAAGTGATAGTGTGCGTATATTTTAAAAGAGTTTGTGTATTTGTTTTGGTGTGTTATTTTGAAATCATTTGGTAATAATGAAACTACTATTTTTGTGTTGGGTAAAATAACTATAAAAACTACTATAGATAAATATGCACGTACACATACTTAGTTGCTCATGCACACAAACTACACATACATTTAAACTTAACTCATGTGCTATTAAAAACGAATTGAATTTAATATTAGTAGAGCATATGTGGTCCATGGAGATCGAAAAAAAAACATAAAATAAACATATGAATCATATCAACTTACCAACATACATAACATATTGACGAACACACACACGTTCACACATATTCACAGTTATGTCCTATTCTAGTGACCTTAAAATGACGGTATTTTAAGTCCTTTATAGATATTGGAATATTTTTATAGCCTTCGATCAAGATGATATAATATTATGACCGTGTTAGTTCTAAAATTCAAAAAGTTTTTCAGAATTGCAATTAAATATAGTGAAATATTATCACCAATTTATCACAAGATTCTAATATGTTATCGAAGGATCATTTCTTAACCAATCAATCGTGGTAATATCCACAATTCTTTTACTTTATTATTAAGTATTTCCTAGAGATTATTTCGTAACTTATGCTGCTGAGTAATTTAAACAATTATTTAATTTTAAATTAATTTTTGTATTTATCTCGTATCATATTATTCGCAACAGAAGTAAACATCAACAACTAAGTTGATGTATTTTTGTTTATAAAGTTTATATACATACACATGCATACAAACATAAACTCATGATAATATAATTGCACTACATAGCATATATGTATGTATATGTTCATATTTAAATTACAAGAGTATGTCAGTGGGTGAGAGACACAGAGCATTTTCAGTGCTTTTTGATGAGTGTGTTTTTTTTAGGTTTTCGTCCAATTTTAAGTGATTAACATCATATCAGGAAGCAAATAATTGCATTTTCACAAGTGGCATTGCTGTGCATATTGAACACTCATACGCACGAAAACTCTCTCTCTCATACACTTGCAACGAAAAACAATTTTATTTGCAAAATTTTACCAAATTGTTTATTGATTTTTGTGTGTTGGCACCAGTGGTTTGTTTATTTGGTTAAATTTTCCAAAAACGAATAATTTAAATTTAGTTTTTAAAGCTCAGCCATAATGTTTTAGTAGGAAAATAAAGTTTAATTTTACCAAATTTTAAACAATCTCATTAAAATGAAATTAAGGAAAAAAAAATATTAATTTGAAAAGTTCAGTTAAAATTGTTTAAAAAAAATACTTAGAAAGTTTTATTTTGTGATAAAAATAATAAATATTAAATTGTATAACAATCATACGCCCAAGTATATTTTAATAACTATAGAAAGATGTGCCCAGGCGTATGAATAATATTTCAATACTTTACCTTTATAAGGTTCACAAAGTTTTACAGACGTTAATGTTAAAAGAATAAAACACACAAAAATTCATAATTTTTAGATTCAAAATTAGACTTGGTAAAAATCTTTTAAATTCAAGTAGCTTAAACAAGCATGAACGTTTTACCGAGAGCTTTATTAAGATATAAAAGTCTATGAAATCGTAATAGAAATAAAATAAATGTCTACGTCCATAGCTCCGTTTCTCTTTACAAAATTATATTGGTTCATTCGTCTGAATTTACAGATTTATTCTAAAATCTTTCAAATCTGCCTCTCTGTGCAATGTACAAATCTGATCAACTCAAATTATAAATCAAGAAGGGATAATTTCTGAACACCATTACCTTGGTAAACCTCAAATCCTTTCACAAGTTTAAGAAAATGGGAATCTGTGGATTTAAGAGATTTTTATAAAATTTTTTATTATTTCGGAATTTTTGTGACATTTTTTTTTTTTTTTTTTTAATTTGGTAGAACAACATATTGTTAACTCGTTTTAATTTGAGGGTATAAGCAACACTATTAGAAAAGAACCATTAATTCATAAAACACAAAGAGAGTAAAGGGTAGAATAAAGGCAACATTTTAATCAGAAAAAAAAAACACAAAAGTATTACTTAATTGAGAAAACTTGTATTGAGACAAAAGAAGTGATTTCAATGTGCAAAAAAGTTCGAAAATATAAAAACTGTAGGCTTTGTTCGTTCAAGTCTTGCGACAACTAGAAGGATTACATAATTAGTGGGATAATATCAGACAGTAATTTCTAAGTTTTTAAACGCGAACTGAAGACAAAAGAAAGGCGACTTTAAACTATGGAAATGTTGCTTCAGCGCCACAAATCATAATAGTTGCATATTTTTTATCTTGGCGAACCTGCAAACACTTTTACAGTAAAATTTGTAATGAGTTGAAATAATCTATTAAAAACTAAAAAACAAATTGCTTTAGGAACCCCTGGTAAACAGCATCATAATTTTTTTTTTTTTTTTCATCAATCTAAACTAGCACAAGTGAAAGTTTTTCTCAATTTAAAATACAATGTTTGTCCATGATGGCTCAAAATTAATTTCAAAATTCTCTAACTTACAATAATATTTTTACTTTGCCTTTTTATCCATTGTTATGAATATTAGTCAAAAAAATGGCCACCAAACTTTCGCCATTTTTAAGGAAATATGAAAAATGTATATTAAAACATTTCACGCAATAAAAACGGCAAAAAAAGCATTAAAAAAATAAAAAAAGGAAAAACAGCAAAAACACGGAAACATTAGTTTCAACAGATGTTTTGACAAAAAAAAAAATAAAAAACTACTAATAAAACATGGACACAATTCTGCCGCTTTGTCGTCTCTAATCTGCTACCAATTTCAAATACTTTCAAATACTATGTAGAACATGAAAAAAACAATAACAAAAATGAATATAAAAAACAAGCATAAATGAAAACAACTAGAAAATTCTTGTTATTCCAGTTGATGTTTTTTTTTTTTTTTTTTTTTTTTTAATAGAACTATAAAACTTTAATTAAAACTGCACGTTGTTTAGTAATGTTGGCAATTTAGTTTCGATATTTTTTTTTATTCATATTTGTTTTTGTTAGTTTCATATATTTTAATTTTGAAAAACTGTCATAGTAAATGAAAACAAAAAAAAACTTTAATTGATTCGGAAACAATAACTGTAATAAAAGCAAATTAATATTATTTGTTCTCATAACACAAAAAAGGGGGAAATATAAAAGTGAAAGTAAATAGTAATAAATGAGCATGTGTATTTTAAATTACTAAAAAAAATAGTAAAATATTAAATTTAATGAAATTATTAAATATTATTCCGGTCATTTGTTAAAAACTATAAATTCAATTAAGGATTTTACACCCTAATTAATTAGAATAATGTAAAGTTGTAATATAATATTTAATTTAAATATTTAAATTTTTAAAACAGAAATATTTTTTAATAATAGATTTTTTTACTTATCTTTTCTATACTTTTTAAAGAGTTAAAATCTAGCAAGAAGTAAAGGTTTACCAAACCCTAATGCACTTAAATGGTTTTATTATAGTCATCTATTTATTTTATTCTGAGCACATTCTACTTGTTTGATAAATGATATTTGACAAAATCAAACATGTCTACTAGTACTTTACTTTTTTTTTTCTTCTCCTTTTAAAAAACTAAAAAGCAACAATGAAAATTCTTGGTAAACTAGCAGACAGAATTGTATAATAGCCTGCAGCAGGAAATTTATATTAGTGTCATTGCTTGAAAAAGTTAAAAGGAAAGAAATACTGTTCAATCAGTTTTAAAAAGCTTCTAAAATCTTGATGATTTTATCACTAGTATTACTGGCAGTAAAGTATTTATTCTGGCAAGCCTTTAGCACCTTTAAAGGAAGATAGAGTAAAGTTTAAATATATATTACTGACATTATTCTATTTGGTCTATAAGAACATGAGGACTCACTCTAATACAATTTGGTTCAGTTGACTATACGGCACAATAGTTAACAAAATTTTCAATTCTTTTTTTTTAGTAAAAACTTACCAACAAATTCACACTTAAACACACATATGGAGTCTAATATAAAGCATTTGGTTTGGTTGGATTTAGTTGGTTAGTTGGATGTGTGGTTTGGTAAGGCTTAAAATATATAAATTGTTTAAATATAAAAAATTGGCAACCAGTATATTTGATAATAAATTCTAACATCTATGTGCTATATAATTCCTTTCTCTTTTTTTGTTTTTAACCCACACAAATGGTATTTTTTATAAATTTTGTGAATATTTTTTGTTCTACCAACAACATGTTTTATAATCGTTTGGAAAAAAATAAACACAAAATATTAAATTCTGCTATCAAAGATTTATAGCAGAGATATTAAGAAATTTAGAAAATTGTATAAAACAAAATTTATTTGAATTCCCATTTATTTCAGTTGCAGGTTTTTTTTTTTCTAATTTCTTTTTAATAAATCATAAACTAGCCAGTATTAAATTTCTAACTGACCTTTGGTGTGTTCAATTTTTTTTTAGTTTTTTGTGCTGTGTTGAATCATTTGAAAATGTCAATATTGTCTGTTCTTTTTATTTAATTAAATTTTGTTTATTTATAACTTAGCACACAACCTGGTTATAAGTTTAAGGATATAAAAGAGAGGACAACATATACATTTCAATGGTTTTGAGTAGCATTTCTTTTTTTTATAATATTAATAGCAAACTATAATAATTATTTCAAGTTTATATATAGGCTTTGGAATATTTTAAGAATTAATTAGAAATTTAAGAATGTATTATAAGAAATTTTAATAATTTTATTTCATGGATGGACAGACGGACGGACATTGTTAAAGCGATATATAAAGTTGTGACAATTTCATAGCTGAACGTAGAATCATTTTAAACAATTCGTTTATGTGTAATATGGAACACATTTATATTTATATCAAATATAATAAGCTAATAAGATAATTATATAGCGTATGAATAATGTATAAATAAATAGTTTTTTAAAACAAATAATAATTTTTACTTTAAGCTAATTTGTGAAAGTTTTTATTATTAAATGCATTAATGAAAACTCTTAACGGGAATGAAAAATCGAATGATTTTTTACTTTTAATAAAGTAAATTAAAATAAATGAAAAAAAAAAAAATGTGTTCCGTTTTTCTCAAAATTTATGCTGTAAAATAACACAGGTCATGTGATTTCTCAGTGAGTTCTAGGCTATTATTTATTGAACATGTCACAAATTTTTGGTAATAAAATATTTCAACGCTCTTTGAACTTAAGTCATCTAGCGTTGATGACTGAAGTTCAAAGAAGAAAAATTTAATACTTTTAAATTAATAAAATTTTTGTTTTCATAGGCCACATTAGATTCAGAAAATATCATCTGACATTAGAAATAAAGAGTTTTTATTATATATGATGGCAAATTTTATTAGAATTAGTGTAAAAAATTTTGTATAAAAATGTAGTCGTCAAGTGGAAAAATTTTAAATTTATCAAAATAATATAATTACTATTATTTTTTTTTAAGTTATAAAATTTTTGAAAGCAAAAAAGTAACATAAATATCCAGAATTATCCATAGCATTTACATACACCTTAAAGATCAGAATGTCCATTTGTATATTCTGTTTTAGCATTTTGCGAATTTTAGCGAACTTCGATTTGAAACCATTTTAAAATGTTTGATAGATCACAATTTTGAAAATAATTGAATGAAATTTTGTATGAATGGTTTTTTTGATACAAGAAAAATTATTACTAAAATTTGTTATGATCGGTTCATGATAACATTATTCAATTTTAGGGGCATCAGAAACGTAGGCAACACAGTGGTAAGCATGGAACAAATTAATTTTTCCCAAATTTATAATTTCCTATTATGTTGAATAAACTTCAGAATAGTAAAAATTTTTTAATTATTGAATCATAAAATAGTATTAATAAATTTAATAATCACCAAAGAACAAAATTAAGAAAATAAAAAAAATCTTTATGTATACTTTCATTATTTTTTCATTAATATTGTTCGGTAGATTATAATATTAAAATATATTTAAAATCCATAGAAAAGTATCTTTTCAACTATACCAAACACTTATGTTAAAATACCGCGTTTTATTTAATGCCACGTTTGGTATACCTTTGCCCCTATGTGGACTGTTGAACTTCTGATATTTTAAATTTTACTTACCGCCTGTTTTTTATGTCGAACGATAAATTCGTTTACAAAATTTTTATGAAATCAAAAAATTTTTAATTAATTTGTTGTTTCCAATGCATTTTATCCAAACGAAATTTTCGTAAGACATAGAGAAACAGGCGCTTAATGACCCTCCCTTTTACTCCCACTTATCATACTTATATTATTAACCAATTTAACTGACATTTTCCACAAATATATATCGCGTATCCTCTGAAAGGAAATAGTAAAATATTATATCTTTTATATTAATAAAAATGTTACTCCCATTAAAAAAATAAAAAAAAAAAATTTTTTCCTGAAATGTTAAATGAAATTACCACTCATCTCTATTATTATTTGGATTAAACAGGAATCTGTAATCTAAGTTAGAAGCCACGTCCAGTTTTAAGTCATCTTTTAGTAAGAAAAAACTTTATTGCTGCTACAAAAGTAATTTACAATTGTTGTAATTTTGAAAACTAAATATTTTTAAAGAGGCGAGAAATTTATGTGCAAAATTTTATTTAAAGTTGTTTTCTAAGAAACAAAGAAATCTTTTTTGAAAAAGTGAACGGCGAATGCTGTCAGTATTTTTCTTTCGAAATATGCTTATGGGACAACTTCAATCATTGTAGTTGGTTCAGTAGTTTCAACATAATGACAAATCAAATAAAACTAACAATTTCTTAAATTTTAAATTTTAGATTTTTTTGTTACTAAAAATTTCTTTTAATAAATTAAAACATCAAAAATGTATCATCTTCTTAAAGCTGGTAATGCTGCGAATAAAATAAGGTATGTATCTTAAAAATTGAGGTATGTATCTTAAAAATTGATGCACAAATATTGATTTAATTCACAGTTAAGTAAAAATACCCATGTTACATACAATTGAGTAGAAATACAGTGGTGGGCAAAAAAATTTTTTTTTTTTATTTTTTCTTGAAACTAGAATAGGTGAACTAGGTGGATTTTGACGAGTTAAACAAGAATCTGTATTCACTTTTTATACCCACCATCAAAAAGATGGAAGGTATATTGATTTTGTCATTCCGTGTGTAACATGTCGAAGAAATCATCTAAGACCCCACAAAGTATATATATTCTGGGTCCTGGTAAAATTCTGAGTCGATCTAGCTATGTCCGTCCGTCTGTCCGTCTGTTGAAAGCAGGATAGGGCTCGAACGGAGCCCCTCTATTTCGTAGGGGGACGAAATTTGGCACAAATGTTTGTCTTATATAAGGTTTGTTTGGGATTGAAAAATCGGTTAATAAACGAAAAAGTTATGGGCTAAAAACTAGAAACACAGGGTGTCCGTTTTATACTTTTCTGTCGCTATTTCTGCAACAAATTGAAGTCGCTATATATTGGAGTTTAGTTTATCTTAATAGGACAAACCGTTCTCGAGTTATACAAAAGTGACTGCCTAAACGCGGGGTCATAGTAGTCATGCCCATAAAAAAATCAATACGTGATAGAAAAAAAGTAAAAGCTGATTCTGGTTTAGCATGCTAAATTCCATCTAATCTACCTTTTTTTTTATTTAAGACGAAAAAAAAATGTTTTTTGCCCACTAGTGTATTTTTACTTAACTGTAGGTATGCATGGGTATCCTAACTTAACTGTGAATGCAATCAAGATTTGTGCATCATTTTTTATGATACGTAGCTTTATTTACTCGTAGTCTTGCCAGCTATGAGATAAAGATGATGAACAGAAACATTTTTGATGTTTTCACTTATAAAAAGAAGTTTTAGTAAAAGAAATAAATTTTGAATTTAGCATGAAAAATTTTATTCCACACATTTTGGTGTATTATTTATATAATTCGTGCATACCGTTCTCGAGTTATAGTGAAATATACTAGAGTAATCGGCTTATTTAGGACGCAATATTAGACACACCCATAAAAAATCTCGACCTGATAGGAAAAAACTGAAAGCAGATTCGAGTTTAGCATGCGGAATTCCATCTAGCACACACATTTTTTTTTTTTTTTTTTTTTTTTTTGACCTGTGTAATATTTTTAAATTACAATTTTTTAAATTTGCACCTTTCACCAAAAATTATTGTATCAATTGGTATTAAATTTTAACAATTAAAAACAAACAAATGTTTTCAATTAAAAACCTTTTTAAGCCAATCAAATAGAAGTAGATTGAATGAATTAAAAATCTTACTTGAATTTTAGTTTTACTATAAGGAGTGCGTTCGAAAAAATCTTAACATATATAGTATTGAATAACTAGGAAACGGTTGATCTTAGAGTTTTCATTCTTTTTTTATTTAAATAATAATTTATTACAGATCACAAAAAAATATAACACTTAAGTTCTAACCACTACTTATGAACTTGTGGACCATTTTTGGTAACCCTTCCGTTAGAGATTTGATAGATGCTTCAGTCACTTATTTGGAACAGTGTGCACATCATCTTTTAAAATCTTCGGTATTTTGGGACACCTTTTTTGTGCTCTTCAATTCACTTTTCACAAGAGCTCAATATCTCTATGGACAATTTTGAGAACTGACCTCTCTTGGTACAAAAACAATGTTATTGTTTTGGTACCAATCCAGAGCTTTCTTATCGTAGTGACATGATACCAAATCGTACCAATAATGTGTGGACAAGTTGTGCTCTATTACGAAAGGAAGAATGTATCAAATGACTTTCCTGTTTTGCGGCAACTGCAAAAAGCTTGTTATACCAGGAATTTTGTACAAAATTTGTTCTGCTTTCTTTAAAATTTGTCTTTAACATTGCCTCGAGCAATAACAATAAAAAGTTTTGACACATAAGCTGCGAAAATTCTGCAAGCACATACGTTTTTTCGTCAGTTATACAACTTGAGTATTTTTGTACGAAATTTGATTTTAATTTCCGTGTCCTATTCTTGGCTTCTAAATTTTTTGCAGAGTTCCTGTTTGGAACTTTTTGGACTTTATATGTTATCAACTCTGCATTAGCTTTAAATTTTCGCACCAAATAGCACTGCGATAACCGGACTGTTTTTCCACCAGATGTGTTTGGAATTCCTTTCAATATGCACAGAAAAAAGTCACCAATTAACAAATATATATGAAAATAATTCATTCAATTATAAACTTGTTAAATTTGCACCTCTCACCAAAATGATTATATTAATTACTAAAAACTATAAAAAATACAAAACAGAAAAAAATTCCCAATTAACAAATTAATTAAATCAATCAAGTAGATGATTGAATGAATTAAAAATGTGTGTAGGTAATAAAATCATACCAAAATTTATTTTTTATTTTATTTTTTCTTGAACATATTTATTAAATTTTGATGCAAAATTAAACAACTGAGTTAATTGTAAAAAAGACGGTAATAATTTTTTCTGTGTGCTTTAAAATTTCCGGTCAATTTCTCTTGATACTGTTTAATAACATTAGAAACAGTTCGACGGCAGAAATTTAATTCTGTGGCCAATTATTTGTACAACCTATTTGGATTTTTTTGAAATTTTTTAATAATTTGTAGGACATTTGAATGGGGGCTAATTGACCGATCATAACCAGTTTCAATAAGGTTCGTTCTTGGTTTAATATAAGATCACGTGCTAAATTTCATTCACTTATCTTTAAAATTGCGACCTATAGTTTGATTACAAGGTTTACATGGACCGACAGACGGTCAGACGGACGGACGGACATCGTTAAATCGGCTCAGAAAGTGATTCTGACTCGAATGGTATACTTTAAGGTGGTGGTCTGATGGTTTTTTCTATGCGTTAAAATTTTTTGACAAACTTTATTTCAACTGATTATACGTTTTTAAACTAATTATAGCATGCATTTTTTTTATTTTTTAATTTTTATATAAAAAGTTTTAAAGTAAAAAATATATTTATTAAAGGACTTGTGAAAATATCAAACAATATTTTACAAATTAAGTTTTCTTCTTATACTTTTTTATCTTATTTTTTCTTTCATCTAAAAAACCAAACATTGTTGTTGTATCATCTTTTGTGCTTTCAAATGGCAATAAATTTCCAATGAACATTAAGTTCGTTAATAATAAAAATTATAAAATTAGTTTGTCATTTGTCATCTGCTATATTTATCCTTATTCATTTTCGTATACATACATATTTAATATTAATGGGTTTGTGTGTGAAAGTCATGCTTTAGACGGGGATATAAAATTGAAAATGGGTTTCCTTGCGGCAAACAGGCAGGCAAGCTGTATGCAAGTAAATGAATATGAAAAGACAGAAAGACAGACAAACACAGACAACATCAAAACTCATTGACTTAATAGTTTATTGGTTGCTGATAGTGATAGTGGTGGTAGAGGATAATTTCCGAAATTTTTTATTTTATTTTCAACATTTCCGTTGTGAATTACTATTTTTTGTTATATTTTCTCTTTAATACATTTCGTTTTTATTTAAGTTTTATCTTGTTTTCATAAGGCAGCTTATGCATGAACCCAAAAAAGGGACTTTGCGACAGACGTTTTAGAAAAAAAACACAAAAAAAAACTGAAAAGATGAGCAGCTTTTACAATTCAAATCTGTGTCTGCTTTAACTTTTATTGATGCTGTTTTGGCGCACTGTAAATCCATACGGCAATAAATCTTTTATAAAATTTTCTTTTATGACCAGTTTTTTTTAAATCCTCCAGCTGTTAAGTAAAATCTTATCTGAAGTGAGAAATAGGAGTTAGAGAGAATTTACTGCCTTCCTTAAAAAATATACATGTTAATTCATTAAATTATCATGAATTTCCCTGCCTTACTATCTCCTCTATACTCTTTTACTTTATCTTAGATTTGATTTTGTATTTTGAAATTCTTAAGTAAAAGATGGTCAACATCTTTTTGGAAATGTTACTTTATAATTCTATTTAAGTTTAGTGACAATTGGTCTATAAATTTACTTGCCTAACTTGATACTTAGTTTAGTAATTTGTTAATGTATTTGGATTTCTTCATTTTCTTTTGTTTATTTTTTTCTTTTAAGTTGACCATTAGAGATTTAAAAATCTCATGCATTTTAAATGACATTAACAAGAATATTTTCTTCTTGCTAACTTGTTATGTTTGTTTTAAGTGAGATTTCAATTCCCTTTAGATGCTGCACTAAGAGAAGAAAAGGAAGTACAGTATCTCAATTAGTATGCCAGTCATAGAATATGTAATTATGTCATGCACAAAACCCACTCAATGTATCTACAAGAAGATACCAAGGGTTTATTGAAAAGATATTACTTCGATTTTTCTTTTTCATTTATTTAGAATAAATTATTTAACTTTAAACACACATTTTAGTTTAAAAGTAGAATATAATATTTCTACATTTAATTAATAGTTTAAAAACTTAAACACAATAATTAATTTTAAATAATAATATTACTTTATGTTTTTTTCTTAGAAACTCATTTAATATTGATTAATTGAGAAATGTTTTACCTTGACTTTTAATTACCGGAAATTATATTGTATTTTGTTATGTTTCCTTTTTTTATCTTTTCAACTTCTGTTTTACATTATTTTTCAATTTACACTTTTATTGTATTTTTTATATATCAAAGGTAAAAATATTTTACATTCTCCAATTGAAATTTACCTTCAGGATTTATAGCTCTGCACAATATTTCACTTTTACTGTTGTTTCAATTTAATTTCTCTGTTGCAATTTCACTTGCTCTCGGCTGCATCAGGATGTGAATTGTAAGCATCACTTATCCAATTAATATTCATTTAATGGTTTTTCGTAGAATTTTTTTATTATTATTATTTTTTTTTTTCCTTGCACTTCTTGCCACCTTTACTTGAAACTTTCTGTAGCTTCAGTTTGCCCTATTCGTACACTGTTTCTTGGTAGAAAAATATTTTAAATAATTTTACTTCCGTTGGCGTATCACTGTCTTGACATGTGTGTATATGTTTATGGTAGTGTGTTACCCATTAAAACATACATACATATATAAGAGGGAAATAAGCACCAAAGAGCATCTCCAAATTACTTACAATTTTATACAGCACACAGTGGTTATTGTTGATGCAAATTATGGCATTATGACAAAATACACGTAAAACAACAAGACTTTATGAGTTTTACAAGTTAAAAAAAAAAAAAATCATCTAAAATATAGTATAAGCAAAAAATACGAAATGAATATGTTTTTTAAAAAACGTGGGTCAAAAATCACAGTAATGTTTAAAAATTATATAAAAAATAAAAATAGGTTTGTGTCCTTAAAATCTGAAGGTACGGTCACACTAGGGGAACATTTTACTGAAACTCACAAATATTTTTTTGTTATAAAGTGACCATAAAATATTTTTGTGTGGCAAACAACAAATCAGCAGATTTTAAGCAAACAAAATGATTTAATAGCAAACAAAAATGTGCGTAATGTAAACACAGTATGATCATATAATGGAAAATATTTTCCCATTTTTTGGGCAAAAGTTTAATTGATCTTACAAAATTTGTGTAAGAGAAAACATTATCAAATAATAGTTGTAACGAGACATGTTGTTTACTATTGAATATAAATCATAAAAATTTTAAATATTTAAATAAATGAGAATTTTTCAGCAATAAAATCCGCCAATATAGACTAATATTGCTGATAATTTTAATAATTTCATTAAGAATGTAAAAATAAATATTATAATAAAACAGAATATGTAATTATATGTATTATATATCACAAATTGGTACTCTAGGAAAATTACATGATGCGATAATCACGTGTTTGCTACGCGTATATTTAATGTTTTTTTTTGCAAAAACTAACAAACTGAAGGATGGAAGGACATCAGAATTCTCTCAAAAAAATAAAATAAAAATTAAATTTAAACATTTAAATATTGATGTCACCTTTCCCTGAATAATGCGTTGTTTTAGACCCTTCTTATCCCAATGTGTGGCGGTCTGTCATAATTTACTTCAAATCAGATGTTTGATATATATTACACGAGAATTTAAATAAATTTTTTATATATATTATATGAAAATTTAAAAGTAAAATTTACATAGGACTTATGTTTGAAAAAATATAAAATTTTTTATTAATAACTGAAAGCCAAAAAAAATCCTTAAGTATCAAGAACATAATGGTGAATAACATATACAAATATTTTAAAGCATCAATAGTATTCATGAAAATGAAACATTGTCCGTCCGTATGTCCAACACAAAAAAACATTATGTTTTTTTATTTCCTGATTACATTCGCAAATGAAATGTTTAAAAATCATAATCACAAACAATCATACTATTATCTTATTTTAAATCTATCTTTACCGCCACAAAGTAAGCAAAACAAGCAATGAAAGTTAATAAATGTTTGAAAAATAATTTGTAATTTAAAAAATGGAAGTGAAAACATTTAAAAGGCCTGAATAGAAAAGGGCTCATATTTCTTTCCCGATGTATAAGTACACTGTATAGTATATAAGTTTTACTTCTTCACATTAAATACACACATTTATACTTTTGTACATGTATCTTCTTGGAAGTATAATAAATACAAAATACTACTGTCGACTTTTGCCTCCATTACAATATAATGGAAAGTGTAAATATTTACTCTCGAGGATAGCACGTACTCAATATGTAATTAAAAAAAAAGAAAAAAGAGAAAAAAATGCTGAAGTTTTAATAGTTTTCTTTCGTTTGTTTGTTTAATTCTTCTTTATTTCTTTACATTGCTTTTGTTTTTCAATAAAGATAATAAATTTATTAATTTATACTATGTATTAAAAGAAAAACAAACATATTTCTTTGGTTTATCATAAAATCAATTATCCAGAAAAACAAAATTTTACTTCTATATGCGAGTATGAATTGACCACTTATTTAAGAATATATAATAATAATAAATCTTAAAGAAATAAGCTTTCCTTACGCAGAGAAAAAACATGGTTACAGCATGATCACTACAACTATTCAATGTTTGTACAGCCGTTTTTCATTGATTTGAATAATACCGTATTCATGTTAGCAACGTTTATGATTCTGTTTGATAATTTAACCACAATCAAAAATTTAATATGGATCACTGAATTATAATATGTATTTAAATATTTTTATATGAAACCATATTTATGAAAAATCCAAATATTTAGTAAATTCTACAACTATTCAGTTAATTCTACAACCATTCATTTAATTTTACAAATTTTATTAATACTACAACCATTAAGTAATATTTTTATTTGCTTTTAGTGACTTTTGAATACACATTTTTGTGTATCAGTTCAGTAGTTTGTTAGTATATTAATTCTCATTTAGTTTAGATATAAACAAATATAAATTGGAAATATTTGAGGATTATTATTTCGTCGGATTTATTCTGAAAACCGGAAATATAAAATTGCTTTCCATCCAAAAAAATTAATAATTGAAGCTGGAGGTCCTTGTTGGCAACAATGGTAAATTGGACGCCAGTGAGAATATTTTTCAATATTTAAAAATACAAATCAATATACTCATTATTAATTTATATTCTTTTTATATTTTGTTCTTTCTGTTTTAAAAATTTTGAAGTTTTTATTTAAGTGTCTTTATAGTTATGAAACATTAATAAGTATTTTTTACCTTAAAATACTTAATAAAATTGGAAGTAGAGAAAAAATTTTCACAGAAATATTTTCTATTTCAATTGCTTTCACACACTGCCAATTTTCATTATTCTACTACTTTTATTTTTTCAGAAATCAGCAATAATAGAGTGTATTTATAGTTCTGCAACGGAGTGTACGATAAAATGGGATTATATATATGATGGAATTAGTTTATATAAATGATAACATGGGATTATTAAATGATAACAAGCACGAATGTTATATTCGGCTCGGCCGAATCTATATACCCACCATCAACTTTTTCAAATTTTACGTTATATGGGAGGGTGCGGACCACGACCATTTTTTGTTTCCGAGTTTACATTGGTCCTTGAACTATTTGAACACAATTTCGTTGATTTTCACCTTATATGGGAGGTGGGCGGTAAAGTCGGCGGACCACGCCCATTTTTGGTTTCCGAGTCTATATCGATCCCCGAACTATACATAATCAGCAGAAAAGTATAAAACGGACACCCTGTGTTTCTAGTTTTTAGCCCATAACTTTTTTGTTTATTAACCGATAAGACAAATATTTATGCCAAATTTCGTAATCCTACGTTGTCCCTATCCTGCTTTCAACAGACGGACAGACGGACGGACATAGCTAGATCGACTCAGAATCTAACCAGGACCCAGAAAATATATACTTTGTGGAGTCTTAGATGATTCCTTCGACATGTTACACACGAAATGACAAAATCAATATACCCCCCATCTTTTTGAGCAATATTTAAGAAAAGGTTATAAACCTTACTAAAAGTTATTAGTAAGGTTATAAGCCTTACTAATAAATTATAAAATGGAATCATAATAATGATTACGTACAAATATACTTAATGTTACCTGTAATTATATATTACAATCATAGTTTGTTGCTCTTAGTTTATGGTCACTAGAACCATATTTTTTCTTTGCTTGCTTGTATTGATTAATTTAGTAATGAAAATGGAGTTTTCAAGTATCAAATAATTCCAGTGCATACACCCAGAGAAATATTAATCACATACGTGTTGAAAACGATACCATTCTGTGTCAATAGTGAATCTACACCATATGTGTTTAAATTAAACACTGCGTGTTCAATTCTTATTGAAAATCGATACCTAATTAGCACCAAGTTGAAACCATTTCGGTATCAAATTGTTAAATTACATATGTTTTCTATTAAATTTGTTAACGAAAGGTATTAAAAAGCTGTTACCGTAATTTACCAATGTGACCACAACCGTTGTTGATTTTGAATCGAATTTTTTCCCTTAGTGTAGAGTCAAAAATTAGTATCGTTTCTTTTCAGTTACGAGTCTTAATTTTCTATTATATCTTAGAATAAATTTTAGATTAATCACTTTACTAAACAAAAACTTATAATCTAGGTTCATCAAAATATGGAATTTTATTACTTATAACGAATAAAATATTAAAGATAGTTTTGCTTGTTCTAAAATTCTACTAAAATTATTATTATTATTTTTTTTCAAAACTTTTTGCATAAACTTTAATTAATGTTTTTTAATATTAACATCATCATTAATCTTTTTCTTTTCATAAAATATTTATTTTAGAAATAATAAAATACTATGACTAAACTTAAAACAAATACAATTACAAAATAAAACTTAATACTACAAAATGCATATAAACAATAAAGTGATAAAGTATTAAATCTTATGCAATTTCTTATTCTCATATAAATTATTTTAAATAATGATTTCATAAAATATTCTTAAAGAATTCAACACATCATCATCATTATCATTTGTCATATCAGCAGAGATGATGGTGTTAAAATCTCTGAAATGCACATAAACAAATATACAGCATTTCGTGTTTGTCATTGTTATAAATATCACTATCACAATTATTATAATCTTTATTATCATCAGTAGCAGCAGCAGCAGCAGCAGCTACAGCATCATCATAGTTCCCATAGTCATCAGCATTATTATAATCATTCATGCAGTTTGTAGTTTACCAGCCAAACATCCATCCATCCATCTATCCAGTTATACATTCATATATTTATGTTCATTCTCATGTTTACCTGACAGTCATACACTTTTATAACAATAATAATCTTTTGTTTCACAAGTCCTTTTTTTCAGTTTCTTTTCTTATTTTATTCCGGGATTTTTTTTTTTCATTTTTTAATATGAACAAATTCATTTTGTTGCACTGATATGAATGTCTACAAATATAGACATACAAACATACTTATGTGTATTGGGGTGTCCCTGAAATAAAAGTTAACTAAGTTCCCAGTTGGAATTAAAATTAACTTTAGTCTTAAGAAACCATTTTCGTTCTGGCATTATACTTTAGCGAACTAGATATACAATTTTTTTCAATTTATTTCTCATTTTTTTGCTAAAGGAACCATTAAAATTTGGTGTCATAAGAAAAGTATTTAGAAGGAACATTAGAATTGTCAACTATATCCATTTAACATTTTTTAATTAAAACGAGAAAGAAAGATATAGTCGGTCAAGCCTGACCATATGATACCTACACAATTATGTGCATCAAAATTCGGTGAGGGGTCTTCTTTTATCTAGACTTGTGGCCAATTGTGGACCGATAAATGTATTAAGTGTAAAATAAAATATACAAGTAAATAATATTACGTCGATACTAACATTTATATGAATTTAATCACTTTTGGGTAATTCCCGAAAGTGGGCTTTATATGGGGGCTATGGTAACTATTTTTCTTTTTTAGTTTGCAAAAGTATAAACCCATAAAGAGCATATTGAGAAGCGAAATTGTAAAATAAGCAAAAATTATCATTTGACTCTTTAATTGTGGGGACACCCTTATAGACATATGTATGTGTTTTTGTGTATCAAGACTCGCATATGTATATAATGACAAATACATATATTTATGAAAGATTTGCTACTGCCATTCTTGGTTCATTCAAGTTTTAACAACAAAAAGTAGCAACAACAACATAATTTCAGTTTTATGCATTTAAATTTTTCATATTTTTTGCCTGCAGTTACTGAACTTGTATACGAGACCTTGTCAGATGACACAAGAATTCCTTTCTTGCACCAGGTTAATGCAACTTGTGGTACGAATAAATACCATTAAATCACATACAAATTCTACAGTTTAAGTAATTACAAAATTATGTATTTCTATAGATAATTATAATGCTCAAAATTACTAATGCGGTATTAAATTAATTTGATTCAGGATAATTTCTTGAGTAGATTTAAAAACGTCCGTCCCTCTGTCCATCCAATTAAAACTATCAAATAATTCAATGAAATTTAATACACAGACATTTTTGGATCAATTAGTTAAACTCAGCTTAAATTAGTTAAAATCAATCAGCTAGCAAAAAATTTATTAAAACCAATCACTGTATAACTTTGGTCTCAGAATCAGTTTTTGAAAGAACTTTGCGATGTCAGTCCGTTTGTCCGCCTATGCAAACCTTGTAATAAAATAATTCAATGAAATTTTGTACACAAACCTTTTTTGCATCAAGTTGTTCAGATTATTTCATTAGCTTAAATTTGTTAAAATCAATCAGTGAGTTAAAATATTTATTAAAACCAACCTTAGTATAACTTTGGTCTCAGAATTAGTTTTGGAATCGATTTTGCGATGTCCGTCCGTCAGTCCGTCTATATAAACTTTGTAGTAAAATAATTCAATGAAATTTAGTACACACACTTTCTTTGGATCAATAAATTTAAAACATTATATTGGACTAAATAAATTAAAATCAGTTAAAAAATTTATCAAAATCAATCACAGCATTTATTGGTTTCAACATCAGTTTCCGAATTGGCTTAGTAATGTCCCTCCGTCTGTCTCCCTATATAAACTTTGTAATAAAATAATTCAAAGAAATTTGGTGTACAAACTTTCTTTGATTCTACGCCGAATCCTATTTGAATTATCTGAAGTACGCTTATTATCAAGAATAAGGTCTCACAAATGTCTTAAATTTAAGCATAAGGACTGCACACAAAAAAATCCTTGCATACAAATCTACTTATAAAAACTAAACCAATAGGCAATTTTTTAATTATATTTTTATTAAAGACTGTTATGTTCAAGGTCTGAGCAAATTATTTTTTATTGGTTTTTAATGAAACTTCTGATTTTTTCTAGAATTCTTCCCATTGAAGCTACTAGGGCTCAATATCTCTCAATTCCACGGATTTTCAGTCAATTTGATGGATTACCCTTTTATGGTATAAACACAATACAATTTTTTTTGATACCACTCCACTGCATTGTTGCTGGAATGAGAAGTAGCGAGATCTGGCCAGAAAAAGGAGATACACTGTATTTTCTTAGGAAAGTGAAACCTTTTCTTATGAATAAAGTGCAAATGCTTTGCCAAATCAACAAATTTTTTGGGAAATTTGTTTTCTTTGATACACGACATTTTTCTGCTACTTTGAAATATCTTCAGGCAAGATTTTCTATCAACTTTTCTGGCAAAGATTCAGAGCAATTAACTTTTCGTAACACTTTTTTTCCAGAAATAGAAATGATTTTCTCTCAAAATCAGAAATTGTATTTTGTAACACACCTGACTTCCTAGCAATTGTTTTATATGGCCGTTAGTTCATTAAAAAATTTAATTATGTGTTTCGTCACATCAGAAGTTATATGCCTAAAAGTATGCACGCATTTCTTCGTACGCAGTCCTTATTTCTATAAAATGCAATACAAATGGAAATTTCTTTAAAATCAGAATAATCCCCTTGCAAAATAGCCCACCTCAGTAAGTATGTAGTTTCATTTGAATGTCCGTATTGTCTGTACTAGTTTTTATATAATAAGATGGATATATGCACACATACATATATGAACAAATACGATTGCTTAATATATAAATGTATACAATTTATTATATATTATTTATTACACTGACGTAAGACTGTTTATCCATATCTACTAGTTACATAAATAAATCCATATAGGAAAACATACGAGTCCAAAAAATACAGAAATAATACATATAGACACATAGTTTTTTCCTTGGCATATCCTATACTTCCTACTTTTTCAAGCATAATATTTCAAAATTAAAAGATAGAAAGCATAAAGAAAAAAAAGAAATGAAAACTTTTATATATCAAAATATACTCGTTTTACCCGTAGATGTATGTTAAATGTGTAATAAAGACTTTAAAAGGAAATAAATTTTATTTTAAATCTAACAATTTTTGAAGTATAACTAACTACATGCTTAAACACACATACTTACACAGAAATTTACTTTTCTGCATTATAGTCTTTTGTCTTTACTTGTTTTATTCGCTCTTTTGTTTCCTCTCACCATATTTTTTCTTTAACATGCAAAATATTGTTGCTCATATTTTGTAGTTTTCTTTTATTTTTTTTTTTTTTTTTTGAACTGTTGTTCATTTAATTATTTCTTTAAAATAAAAATAATATTTCTTCTTTTTTTTTGTCTCATTTTTGCTGTAAGAGTTGTACAAAATTTTGTATTTCGTTTTTTTTTTTTTTTTTGTTTTCTTTTTTGGTATAAATTTTGCAAGCAGCAACATCATTTCACTTTCTTTTAAGCAGAGTTGTCTTGGAATGGGTTTCTACTGCATTTTATCTGCTATAATTTTTAATGTAAATGCGCTTCTGCTACTTTGGGAAAAATTAAAAATAAAAACAAAAACAAAAAATACGTTCCAAGGCAAAAGCTGTAGTTCATGTCAAAAGCATTTTAAAACTATATATTTTTTTATTTCACTATATTGTTATATATATTTAATAAAGTACATTTCTTTTTAATTAATTTTTATTTATTTTCTTTTTTTGCTGTCAGTTTCAAAGAGAATTTAATGAAATTATTATTACAAGCATTCAAATATAAAGTAAATTGGTAGAGTGTATTAAAATCCAACAAAAGAAATAAAAGTAGGTTTACTCCTCAACCCAAACAGCTATGCCACCAAGAGCAGTTGAATTATGTATGTTTGCAGTATCTACATAAATAAATTTGTTGAATTCATGGCGAATATAATTTTGAAAATGTGTTTTGTTTATGCCACTCTGTACTTGCCACTCAGTACTTGCCACTCAATATTTGCCATTGAAGTGTTGTTAAATTAATTTATTCACACAATAATAATTAAAATCAACCTGTATAATTTTGTGAAAAGTGAATTAAATTGTTTGAGAAGATATTTTATATTTTTAATAGCACTTTAATGTTTTAATGCACAATATAAGTAAATACTTATGACCATACTAATTTATTTAATTTGATTGAGGTTGCACTTTTTGTGAAATATGTATAAAATATAATATTTTACAATGTTTTACAGATCATGCGAATATTTTTTGGATCCAAAATTGTTGTAAAAGCCAAAAATACGTAAGTGAGTTATATGCAAAACAAGAAATTTTTGTGAACTTTGATCGTGAATATCTCACGTTGATCACACGTGATTATCGAAAAATTTTGACGTGATGTATAAGATACCAAGACAAAACCGCTCCTCTCCCTCAAAATTTGGTGGAAATCATACTGGGGTGTATTTGATTGAAAATTATGCGTTTTACGTAAATTTATTTTAATAACTATGATATTGATTGTTAAATTTTCTGGATTTTGGTCATTTTAGAAAGGTAATAAACTGTGTAATTCAAAAAGATGGAAACGAGGAAAATTTATGTTCTAATGAATTATTTATGGTTGAACAGAATAAAAAAAACTAACATTTTTAATATTTCAATCGCTTTGAGCCACCCCTAAATTTGTAGTTTTTGGGCTGTTCGAAAATTTCTACGGGGTGAGACTGAAAATTTTAAAATCTTTATTTTCTGCCATATAAACCCAGCAAAAAAACGATCAAGAGCCTCCAAAAAAGAACACTTTCACCACTTCGAAAGTAGAATAAAGTGAATATATTAAACTTTTTTGGAAGTTCTTAATAATTACTTCCAAAAAAGTGAAAATAAATGAAATTTTAGCTGGAAAAAAGGTTAATAATTTCTAAGAAAATTAAAATTTTATAAATTTTAATGCATTTTTGTTATCTTTTAATAAGGCTAAAACTGAATTTTAGTAAAAAAATTTCATAAATATGTTTTTAAAGGAAGTACTTCAAAAGAAATGAATAAGAAGCATAAAAGAAGAACATCCTACCAATGACAACCATTGGTTAAAAAAAGAACTTCTGCAGAACTACGCAAACTACGAAAATTTTAATACGAAAAAATAAATTAAACAATCACAGAAAGCTTTGCTTTAAGAAAAAAAAATTCCATATTTATATATTTTTTTATGTATGTACATTAGAATGTCCAGAGGAACGCCTTTTTCGAGATTTCGATGTAGGAAGACCTCTCAAATGATGCGTAAAAATTTGCCTTATATTTATTTTAAAAAGTTCTCTACCAGCGATTGAAAAATCATGGGTCCCATACATTTTTGTCAAAAAAAAAGTTTCGATTTTTAAATGGAAATGGGTATCAAAAAATTCGCCATTTTATGCTGGTTATGGAAAAAATATTTAAAAAATTTTTCCCATGAGATTTTGTTTCGCTACAAGACTTTTTAAGGTATTTTTATGAAGAATTTTTTTGGAAAAATTTTGAAAATTATATATTATTAACAGTACTTTCTTCAACACAAATTTTTAATATTTTAGCCTTAAAGGAAACAAAATTATACAATTCTTATCTATTTTTTAAGCTAACTTTTTTTGCATGATGTACTAAAAAGACGGTTTATGGACCAAAGTTTTGCGAACATTTCTTAAAATATTTTCTTGATACCAATTTCAAGACAAATTTTAATACTATTTTTTGGGCGAAATGTTCTAAACCCGTGACTTTCAATCGCTGGTAGGGAACTGAACATCAGTTTTAAAAATTTTTTAAATATTTTTCCCATACTAAGCTAATTTTTACGCATCATTTTAGAGGTCTTCCTACAAAATTTCTGTCTATGGGACACTCTAATGTACATATATACAAACAGGCTGCATATACAAAAACCGAGAACAACACTAATCATTATATTACTGCTGTTGCTAACTAAACTACTTGCCTATACAAAAAACAAAAACATCACTAATAATCATTACAATGCTTAATATAAATGTTTGTCTGTGTATTTATATTAACAGATTTTTTTTTAGTTTTTGGCCGATAACTCTGTTGTTTATGAACGAATTTGGTTGACTCAAAAACCGAAATTTTATAAAAATATGTATGGCCGAGGTACATAAAAATAAGAATCTGTAGCTTAAACAAGGGGTTCAAAAAATAAAAATGCATTTTTCCCGATATATTAGTTATAATTGAACCGATCTATTTCATTTTTTCAGCACAAAAATTCTTTATAAAAATGAAGTCCTTAGTATATACAGAGGCTTCAGAAACTGGTAAACCGGTTCTAAAAACCGGTCTCCGTCATTTAAAAACTAATCTTTCTGAATTTCAATAGAAAAATTTTCTTACAAGGATCCTGAAAATATCAACTTTTTTACACTCCCACGAAAATTGTGGAAATTACAAACGGAATGAAAAACTTATATATACCCTTTAAATCTGTGGTGAAGGGTATAAAAATAATAAAATAATAAGTATTTCCATACATTTTTTAATCTAAGAAATTGGAATAGTTTTATTTTTTTAATTTTTAATTAGTAATTAATATTAAAAATATAAAAATAAAATACTTGATAATAAAAAGTATACATTGTATTGGAAAATGAATTAAAAAAAAATCTAAATTACTTTGAAAACAAACGCATTTGGAAAAAAAACATTTTCGTTGACTTATAAAAACATCCCTATTTGATTATAAATAAATTACAATATCAAATAAAATAAAAAATTTTAAATTATAGAAATCATAATAATATATTTTTAAATGAACGTTTATTTTTATTCGAATAGTATTTAATCAGGATTTTTTTATAAATTACTAGAGTACTAAAACAATTAGGTTTCAACAACTGGAAAAATATACCTTTTTTTCTTTTTTAAATACAATTTTTGTCTATATTTCAAAAGAAGTGCAGTTCTCACCAAAAGAATTGTTTATTAAAATATTTGATACTATATTTAAACTATATTAAAACCACTTTATAAATCAATTCTTAATTATAATTTAATGTCGATGATCATAGACTTGTTTGTTAAACAAAATCTTTCTTAAATTGTCTTTACAATTTACTTTAAATAAAATGTATAGTTCTTCTTTTAAAGTATTTACTTTTTATTTCTATTCTTCTTTCCAACAATTTACTCTTGTCACATAATTTTTATTTAATTTAATTTGTTTATTTTATGTAATCCAAAGTCTAATGACTTAGAAATATACAAATGTTTGCCAAAGAGATACTAAAGTATTTAAGGGAGTGGCCTATACCAACTAAAGTAAAAATCTAAGAAGTAAAAAAAATGTAAAAAAGTTACAAAAAAACACCCAGCAAAAACTTGGTAATGACATGTATTTACGGATGTAGTTACTTTGTAATGAAAATAACATACTGCCTGCATTACGTAGTCGTTGTTTAGTAACTAATTATTTATAACCAGAGTGTAAATAATTATTTAGATCAGATTTTTGAAAATAATAATTATTATTGCTTTTTATAATGCAGTTACCAATTCATATATTTAAAGAAGAGATATACAAATGAAAGGCAAATTTTGGGTATGAAATAATTTGTAATCTAAAATAGTTTATTTTTATAACATTTATTTTAATTACATTTTTGGTTGTTCTTAAGTTTTTTAAATTAAAATTCATAAAATTTAAATTAAAATAAAAAAAAAATTACATTATTACTTATTTATAACCTAAAATGCAACTAGTTCCTATTGTTATTACTAATCATGACTTCAATTATGCTTTAAAATCAAAGCGCTATATAACAGCTTGGAAGTAATTGGTTATTGCAATGACACCTAAGTAATGTAAAGGGTAATGAGCTATTCAGCTAATATGTATGTAGTGAAGAGCCATTATATTAGCTTCTTAACTCATTATATGGCAACCAAAGTTTTTGCTGGGAACTGTTAAAAATTTTATTTTCAAACAGATATTACATTCCAAACAATTTGGATAAAATTTCCTGCAGAAGTTAAAAATATTTTATTGAAGATAAATACACCTAGTGAAATATCGACCACTTAGGCATACAAAATTACACCATTCAGTGTCAATAATGTATCAATACCGCATATGTTAAAATTGTGAATTACATGCATAAATTAATCAATATTTATTATTTATTATAAGTAGACCTGCTGCTTTAACTATATATTTTCAAATCGCATCAACATTATTTTAAAAACCGCATTAAATACAGTGAGTTTATGCAGCAACCATTAGTGAACATTAATTATTATATTATTCATATATCAGAGTTTATTTCTAACACAAAGAAAATGTTTAATACTTTTATTTTCAATAAAAAATTTGCTTGTCATCATTTAAAAAAAGCTGACCAAAAAGGAAATCGTGTATAATAAATTTTAAGATAAAAAATTCAGCAATGCCGACTTATGCATAACGTGACCAGAGGGTTTTTGTCAAAAAGCGGGACCCGAATGACTAAAAAGCAAGATTCTGTACAAAATTGTGTGAAAAGATCGGGATTTTGAAAAGCTTTGTAAAAAAGAGGGATTTTCTTTTTATATCTCAATTAAAACTCTTAATCAGCTGTTCTCTCGCCAGCACTTGGTTCACGACCCAATTGAGACGTTATAAATTGAGAACGACCCATCAAAATTTTGGAACATCGAAATATGTAAATATATCTCTACAAACTGAAACATTAAAAATTATAATATTAATGTGTTTCTCGAAATGTTTTCAATATATTTCTAGTTAAATTTCAAGATTAAATTCAATACTTTTTGAATTTTATAGCAATAGTTTTTCATAAATAATTCTTAGATCCGTTAACAATAAAACCAAGGTTGGCTGCCGTTATCGCTAAAAAAAAACTTTTTTAACCCCTAAAATATAGTTACCTAAATAATTCAAAATACGGTTACTGAAGATATGTTAAAAAATTTATAAATATTTTAACTAAAGAGCTGCGCAAACATATTCATTTGTGTAGCTACGTAAAACATTCACTTCATTGTACTCAGCAATACTGAAAAATTAAGCTAATTGATATGTAGAGCATTCATTCAGCCTAAGAAAATGTGAGTAATAAACAGAAAAACTAAAAAACGAAAAAGCACACAACCTGAACTAACTGTTTTCACGATGAATGTATTCAGTGTTCATTTTTTGGCATTCATGGAGCTGTTTAATTTTAACAAGCTTAATAATGCCTATCTTTTTTGAGGTATTTGGGATCGAAGTCATCAAAAAATACACACAAAGTATATTTAAGAATAGTCAGTAGAGAAAATGATCAGCATAACAAAATACTTAATACTTATAGTTATCAAAAACGATTTGTAAAAAATTATCAACTTTGCAGTGGATAAAATTATTTTTAGTTACACTTAAATATTGGTAAGAATGTTATAAAAAACGTAAATAAGGAAATCAAATAAGTAATTGTTAGTGTTAGAGTTAGAAAAGCAAGATTTCTTAATAAAAAGCGGGAAAAATATTTTAGCCGGAAACGAAGTTTAAAATGCGGGATAATCCCGCAAAACTGTTTTTGAACTGTTTTCTTTTAATTAAATCTTCAATTCTATTTTCACAAGAGCTCAATATCTCTCAACTGCTCTTTTCTCCGTACAATTTAGAGGATTGACATCTCTTGGTACAAAAACTATATTATTATTGTTTTGGTACCACTCCAAAGTTTTTAACCATAGTGACATGATGCCAAATCGGAACAAAGATATGAGGACACATTGTGCTCTCTTATGAAAGGAAGAAGTATTTTTTGCAAACATCTTTGCTGTATATTTCGGTATTTATAGAACCCACTGTAAAAAATTACTTGTTGAAACTGCATAAAGTTCATCAAACTAATTTTGATCAAACTCATAACAAATCAACATGGTTGTCATTAAAAATAATAAAGATAACTAGATCAAACAAAAAATGAAATATTGCCTCCGAAAAAAGTTAAGAGGCAAAACATGTATTAAGATTTTTTCGATCTTACTTCTTTTTTTGAGAGATGAACGGACAGAGAGTCGGACATCAATAAATCGATAAAATTATCCTGAATTAAACGGTGCATATTAAAAACGAGAACGCAATTGCTTTTTATACCTATCTAAGGTGGTATAGGGTATAAATATTTCTGCTCTTGAATATAATATAAGTAATTAACACAATTATTTAAATTTTCATTTAGACTAATCTAAACTAGTTAACATTATCATACCATAAAACACTTAAAAAAAAAAAAAAAAAAAAGATAATAATAAAACATTTCAGTTTTAATGTAAACACAAGTATAATTAATCATGAGACATGAGAAATTATTGTTACTTTTTTAATGCAACGTGTACTTAACATTTACATTGAAACTGACACCACAACTCAGACTTAAAGCCATTCACAAATGTTCACTAACACTAAAGATTTGTGTCAGACATTTTTGTGATTGCGTTATTAAAATACTTATAATCTAACATTTAACTGGACAACGTTCACTGTTTTCCTTTTTTTCCTCTATTTCTATTTTCTATATTTTTTGCTTAACATTTCAGCTGTCTTCAGTTGTAAACGAAAGAAAAAAAAAAGGATACTGATACGTAAGTGTGTAAAAGTTTGTATTTTTTTCATTTAGCTTATACTTTTGATATATTCTTCATATTTTTCAAGCAAAATCATGCTCATCATCATTGTATTCATCATCAGAGTGATAAGTTTTTCTGTACTTTTTTTTTTTTTTTGCAATTTGTTTGTTGTTTGTTCAAGAAGAGAAATATTAAATCTGTGTGTAAACCGTCGCAGCCACTTCCTCTTGTCTTTCCTTTTGGCATTTGGAAAATGTGACAAGAGGCAGATCTTTTTTTCAGATTCAAGGTTGTTTCACTTTTTTCACTGTTTTTAGTTTTTGTTTTCTTTTTCCTGCTGCTTGCTTTAGCTCTTGTTACTCTTTGACTGTCGCCTTTCAAGTATAATTTATTAATGGTTCCACATTGCAATGTGTATATTATATATATATATATATATATATATATATATATATATATATATATATATAAGTGTGCTGAGGTTCAGTAGTATTAGTGTTGATAGTAGTTGATGATGAGCATGATTAAAAATGTCAAAACATGCTTTATCCTCTTTACCATGTTTCTATGAGTTTAACCATAAATATTTGCTACTATTTGTTTGTTTTTGTAACATTTACATACTACTTGATAGAATATACTTAATGTGGTTTTAGATGAAATAGAAAAAAATACATAAAATATTATAAATTATTATTATTATTTTTTGCGGAATTCATAATTAAAATTTATGTTTTATACATAAATTTCTATTATAAATTATAAATAATGCATATGAATATGACAACAATATATACATATTAATATATTAATTTTTATATGTTTGGAAACAGAATTTATTCGACAAAATAAATGTATGAGATAGGGCATCCCAGGTTAGATATTAAAAAAACAAAAAAAGTGGAAAACGAATTCATAACTAATCTTTCACACAATCCTTTACTTATGCATTAAATCCTTGGGATACATATACAACAAAAATATATTGTCTTGATTTTTTTTTTATTACAAAACGGGTGCCCATTTTATTTAGATCGTAAAACATTGAAATCTTATCTCTTTGGGATCAGTATCTCAATGAGTATCATTATTTCTTATATGAGTATAAATTAAGTATTTTATTTTACTCCACTGTGTTTTTGCGACCACTTTTAAAACCTCAATGCATAAGTATGTAATTTCAGGAAATTATTATTTTTTTATTTAAATACTCTAAGACTATAATCAACTAATTAAAATCCATTTAGTTTTTAAATAAAATTAGCAAAAAAATAACCTGTGAATGCAATTACAACAGCAAGTGGAATATGCTTGGAATTACCAAAATAATAATTAACAACACTTTACAACAGAGGCTCTTGAAGTCAAAAACAATATAAAAATTTTACCATAGAAAATGCACTTCAAACCAACGTATACACATACATATATACCTACACATACATAAGTATTTTGAAAACATTTTATAAAAGCAAAATAAGAAAAAGTTTTTTTTTAATTTATTTTTAAACAACATTTAGCAAAAATAAAAAAAATAAAACTGAAAAACTAAATAGTCCAAAAATGTTATAAACAAACATATAAATAAACTGGCAAAATTAAACTTTCTACGTACATACATATATAAAAAAAAAAAAGTTCAAGCCAGCCAGATGAAAAAAAAAATAAAATACTCTTGTACAACTCAAGAAAATTCTACACAACTACAAGAGAAGCCTTTAACAAACAATAATCATGGTCGAAAATAAAGCAAATAAAAAACCAGAAAAAAACAAAATAATAATAAAATACACTTAACAAACAACAGTGAACCAAAAACAAAAACAATAAAAAAAAACAATTACAACTATAATAATAACAAGCGAGAATGTTATATTCGGCTTGGCCGAATCTATATACCCACCATCAACTTTTAAAAATTTTTCGTTATTTGAGAGGTGGACGGTAAAGTGGGCGGACCATGCTTATTTTTGGTTTCCAAGTTTATATCGACCCTCGAACTCTTTGTATAAAATTTCGTTATCGTATATGCTTTTGTTTAAGAGATATCAGCATAAAAGTATGAAATTAAGCTACAACGGACACCGTGTTTCTAGTATTTAGCCCATAACTTTTTTGTTTATTAACCAATTTTTTTCAAACAAACCTTATATAAGATAAATATTTGTTGTCCCATTTGAGCCCTATCCTGCTTTCAACAGACAGACAGACGGACCGACGGATAGACAGACGGACATGGTTAGATCGACTTAGAATCTAACCAGGACCCTGAATATGTACTTTAGGGGGTCTTAATTGATTTTTTCGACATGTTACACACTGAATGACAAAATCAATATACCCCCCATCTTTTTGATGATGGGTATAAAAACAGCAAAAACATCAACAAACAAAACACATGAACTCTTGAAATTAAACAAAACACATACAGTTACATAATTGTTGTTTGTTTTCTATGTATGGTTATGTATAACAATATGTGTACGTGTTTGTGTATGTAGGCATAAAACAGTTCACATTAATGGCCGTCGAAAATTTTTGGCATTTTTTGTATATTTTATTTTAATTTATTTATATTTATATACATCAGTTAACTAAAGCGAAAAACCGAAAGTTTAAGTATTTTTAGTAAAAAGCAAAACTTAATAAATTTATGAGTACCTATATGAAAAGGAAGGATAATTTTATATTAAACATATTTTATACAAAACATAATAAAATATTTTTGATATAAAACAAAAGGAACTCAAACAGTAAAATTTGAATAAAGATAATAAACTTAGATGCCAGATCACATATCATAGCACATTGGATAAATCCAGTGATATAAATATTTTAATGAATTTTAAATATTAATACGTAAAAAAATGCATTTTAGCAGAATGGTAATGTACGTCCGTCTATACATTGGGGTTAAATGGGTTGACACTTACTTCAGGTAAAGGTGATATTACTATTTAATGAGTAAGTAAAAGAAATGCATTCTTGGAATTCTAAAATTATTTGGCAGAATGGTATGTCCATCTAAACAATTCACAGTGGGGCTGATAAAAAAAATGTTTGGATTTATATAAATTTTTTTATAAATATAGCACAGAAGTATACAATTTTAAGAAGGAAGGAGAATACCACATATCCCTCAGAAGCAGAGCTAAGCATTTTGAAAACCATAAAATAAAGTATATTTTTCAGAATTTATTCAATATGGTTGCCCCTCTTAGTAAATAATATAAAAATGTTTAAAAATCAGGATTAACACAGCTTAACATAACTTATAAATGTTTACTAAAATAACGGTTAATAGCTGAAGTGTTAAGAATTTGTTTATGCTCAAAATCCCTAATAATACTTTTCTTTTTATTATAAAACAAATTTATATTTTCCATTACTAAAAATACATAAAAAAGCTGTCAAAATTTGAATGAAAGGATTTATTTCTTATTATTTCTTATTATTTGATGTTTTTTCCCATAAAATACATATATTGTAATCCGTTTACAGACAAGGATAATAAAAAGAGAAATTAGCCGAAAAAATATTTAATATAGTGTTAGTTTTAGTATTAAACTCTAGAGAGTCTCATCAGAATTATTTCCTATTTAATTTTTTTTATACCCAAGGGTATAATTTTCCAAAGAAATGAAAATTGTTTAAAAAATCCCTTTAAAAATATTTTCATTTATTTATTTATTTTTTTTTTTTTTTTTTTACCGGAAATAAAGCATTTGAACAATGAAACTAATCTTTGCTCTGGTTTAATTCTTCAAATGTAAACCCTGGGGTGATTTTTGTGAAAACAACAAGAAAACACACACACTAATATAAGAAATTAAGGTCTGAAAAAATGAAAGATTTAAATATTATAAGGAAATATTTACTTAAAATGAAAAAAAAAAAATAAAATTCATTAATAAGGAGATTTAAGTTTTGTTTAGAAAATACTAAATATAAATTACTTCTTATGTAAACTTATTTAAATTACCTTGAAATAATTTTAATAATATAAAAACTACCCAAATATATAAAAAGATACAATAAAGTTGAAGTATTTATATTTAAATTTAATATCTTTTTAGATTTAGGCGGAAATTGTTAAAAAAATCATCTAAACAAACATAAACTACATACATATAAGTGTGTATCTATGTAAGTATGTATGTATTTTGATTGCTCTTGCATAATATACTCATTGAATATTTAAATCAGTTTGACGTATGAGTGATGTACTTAAAAATGATTCATCAAATATACGCCATGATACAACAATTAGTTTAAAAATACGTGAAATAAAACCTTCAAACTTAAGGCAAGCTAAATTCGTATTAAATTTACAATTTCTTCTTATTCTTATTTAACAACAAAATATATTTCCCTTCTTCCTTATTTCCAACGAAGCGTTAATATTTTAAATATAAATCTCCCTTTTCTTAAAACACTCAGCTTTCAATGTCTTATTTTATTTCAACATAATAATGAAAACCATAAAAATATGCAAATATCTAACATTAATTTAGTACATAACATCTCATTCAAATTAGACTAGAAATACTTATATCCTAAAATAAAAATAGTAAAAGAAAAAAATCTTGCTTATTTTTATTCTAAACCACTTTGACAAATAAAACATTTGTTTTGGTTGTCTGTCTGTCCGCTTGCCTTTACAATAAGGGAAAAGTAATAAAGTACTAAAGGAGAGAAAAAACAAAATAAAACACAGCTAATATCATAAAACTTATTGCTTAAAAGAACAAAAATTATCATAAATTATTTACAGAATACATAAAGTATGCCTAATTTAAATTAAGGAGACAAAAAAAAAAAACCTTTAATAAAAAATGTTTATACACAGAGAAAACAGATTCGTTGATGCAACCGAATTTATTGCTAATCGAATTTGGTAGGTTACCAGAACTATCTAACAAATTAGTTGTTATTATCGTATATAAATAGTACACACAACCGTTTTGAAATAAAATTCTTTTAAAGTGCTATTGCACTATTGTGAATAAAAATCAAAATATTTTTTTCTCTCCTTTTTATTAAAAAATACATAAGTATTTAAACAAATACATAAAATGCTAATGCGTTAGAATTAAGTTATTTACATACATGATAAGTACAATACATTTGTGAACTTCACATCTTGGAACGCGTTTGGATGTAAAATACTCAATTTTCCAAGTATAAAACTATGAACATTTTGCGTCCACTAAAAAGTTTCCACTACATTTCTTGTTGTCAAAGTTCTATTTGAGCTGAATGTAGGCATAAAAAACAGGCACATGGAAACTTAAAAACTTGGCTGAGATGGCATAAAATCATCTATGGTACTGGGCTGAAGATGTTTTTATACATATTATATGAAAAAAAAAAAAATAGGAAATGGTTTAAAATCTTGCTCATATTTAGATGAAATATTGTACTGTACGTAATTTATACATACATAGGTGTACTATCTACCATTAATCTGTCCACGCATATTAACAATTAAACTGCAAAAATTATCTTTATCCGAATAAGACTAAAAACTGACATAAAAACAATTGAATTAGTATTTCAGATTTAGTTGGACACTTTAATACAAACCTGATATGGGACCATCTCCAAATCATAATTTAAAAATGAGGACTTCTTCATAATTGTTTAGTTTTTGATTTCAATTTGTAACAATTTCGGTTTGTAACAATTATGCTTTCTATTTACTTTTGTTCTTATATTGATAATTTATTTTTAAAATGTCAGAGAGAAAGAATCAACTTTCATTTATGTATACCGAATTTAATTTTTTAAATAGATATTTGATTGTAAGCATTAATGAATCTTTGATCACAATGATTTTAATACGGTTGTCATTTTAAATTGCTTTAAAATAATTAAATAAAAATTCAAATTGATTTTTATAACTAAATTTATTTTTGTAATACCTTCAATTCCACTGCAATTGCATTTTAAATTATATAATTATTGAAAATTAATTAAATTAAACCATTTCCGTTTATTGTAAGAAAATGTTATATTTTGTAACTAAAATTTTATTACAATAATCGTTTTCTGACCAATTTATTTTCTGTGTGTATAATACTGGGTTTTAAAAGTCCTTAGTCTGAAAATTATTTTACCAAAATATATTTAAATCATTAAGTTAAATTAGATCTTTGTTTTTATATAAACAGAAAAAAACATATTTTCGATAAAGTTTCAATTAAATTATTAATCAGAATTTTAAAATGTTTTCAAACATTTCTATAATTAAATAATTTAATAAAAATTAAAGTATTCTAACAAATTAAATTTAAATTTTACATAGAAAAATCTAAAATCCAAATTGAAGTACGAATAATACATATTCAATTACGAATTATGCATATTCAATTATCTTATTAATTTAAATTCAACTTATAAATATTAGATTTTGATTGTAGAGATATTTCATATTGGAAGTATTTCTTAAATTACAAACTTTTTGACTCAGAACAAATTTTTATATTCAAGTATTTAAATTATCATTTATTTTTATTATTTATTATTTGATTCCATAAGAAAAATAATTGAAAGACGATAAATTATTTTATTATTAATAAAAAAAAAATGTTAGAAGTATTGAATTTTAATCATTTGAATAATTGATACAATAAAAAAAGTAATTGTAATGGTTTTTATCTTTGATAAATATTTTAATAGACCATATTTTTTCTATATATGATATTCAATTTTATATTTAAATTTAAAACAATAATTTCCATTATTTTATTTTAATAATTGACTCATAAACACTTATTTAAAATTACAACTTCCTTATTTAACATTTTCCCATAAATTATACATAATTAACATAAATAATATTTTTGTTAATAGCCTTAAGTTATTTACAAAAAAAAAATACTTATTTATTTGACCATAATAAAATTAAATACAAATAATTGTTGTAAATTGCATACAAAAGGAAACTCATTGAATTAAAATGTTTTTTTTTATAGTAAATTATTGTATTATAGATAATAAATACAAAGTTTTGTTCAATTAAATTTAAATAAAATTGTAGGACTTTAAAAACAAGTTTATGAATTTATTTAATAAATGCATTATAAATGAAATTAAGTATTTTTAATTAATATCATATTTATTTAAATCTAAATATTTAACCATAGTGAATTTTTCGTTTAAACAATAAAATAAATTCTATTGCAATCAAATTGTCTGTCAAAGAAACTACTGGTATGAAATATTTTAAGAAATTGATTAGAATTGTGCCATTATAATTCAGAATCTATATAAATGCTTTCATGGAATAAAATTGCTTTAACCCTTTCAACATTTGCTAGTATATAAATGGATCTTTGTCGGAATTTTGCGTCAAATATTTATTGATTATTTCATGCGACAGTAATTTTCACACATGAAGAAATCTGTACATGTTACATTTAGTTACGTTTTAGTAGAACTACTTAGTCCGATTTTCTCCATGATATCATATATTGGATCTAAATAATCTTCTTAAATGTTGTAATTGCAAATCAAATTTTGAAGTCCTTTTGAAAAAAAAAATAGTAATTATCAATTTTTAATGCGGATTTATATGTTGTTTATTTTTAAAAATATATTTATATGTTGTATATAATAAACAACATATAAATCTGCATACTATGCTTACCGACGGTTAGCTAGAGCAGTGAAACAACATTGTAATAATTAAGAATACAATAAAATATAAGAAAAAGCTTTTGTAAAGTTATTTCAACTTAATACTTAAGAATTTAGAATATGTAAAGTGATGAAGTTACGTATTCTAATTCTTCAAAAGTGTGAGTTAAATGAAAGATCTTTACGATTAGCACTAAAGGGCACAATGGATGCTGAAGAAGATCGTAGCGGATCAGAAAATGCATTCCATCCTGCTAGTGTCTAATAAATCTTTTTCTGTATTCTAGAAAAATTATTACATTTATGAACTTGAGCCTGAATAAAAATTAAAAATTGATTAATTCATAATAAGTTCGAAAAATATTCATCATTTACAAAATTAAAAATAGTAATATTTTATTTCCTGGTTAAAAACTGACTACGTAGTTTTACTCTCTAGTTTATGCATATACCAATGTTTTAATGAGTGAAACATTTTTTTTTTTTTTATTTAGATTTATTGACATTTATCTTCAAAAAATTGTATTTAAAAAATGTTTTTTGTTTAAATTAATGTGTCAAAAGTGCGTATTAGCATTTTACGAAAAACTTAAAAAAACCAAAGAAATTTGGTAAATTAATTTTTTTTCGTAAAAAACATTGCCTCCACAAAAAGTTTTATTTTAATAAGATTAATAATTTGGCTGCAATGTCATCACCTGGGAAACTACAAATATGCTCTGAAAAAAAGAGTTTAATCCAAAAAAAAAAGTCCACCTAAAGAGAATTTCTAAAAATAAATATTTTTTAATAACTTCAAAGTAGGTATTATTACCACTTTTTTAAGGCGATCTCTTCTCATAACCAAACTTTATTTTAAGTTCTTTAAATCCTGACTATCTTCTCTTTGTTCATATTTATACCCTATGGTGTATAGGTTGGGGTATTATGTGTTTGTGCTGATATTTGTATCGTATAGAAAAAGTTATCCAACACTCACTTTAAAGTATACTAATCGAGAATCACTTTTTAAAACGATCTAACGATGTCCGTCCGTATAGCTTAAACATTGTGCTCAAAGTACAGGTCGCAATTTTGACGATATTTCAATGATATTTGGCACGTGGAACTTTTATAATACAAGGACGAAGCCTATTGAAATTAGTGTTGTCGGTCCATTATATTACCTAGACCCCATACAAATGCCCTCCCGGAATAGAGTTGCAACATTTAAAAATAAATAATAAAATTTAATCTTTATACCAAATTTCATGAAAATCGGTCCACAATTGATCATAGCTCTCATATATTCAACATAAATAAGTTATATATAAGTATAAATTATTGAACCAAATTTTATAAATATCGGTCCATATTTTACCATAGCACCCATATAAGGACCATTTCGGAAATCGCCTAAAAGCTCATAAAATTACTTAAATGTTAGTATCAACGTAATATTATGCATTCGTATATTTTATTTTACACTTAGTAAAAGTATATAAGTATATAAGTCCCCTCCTCGAGTTTTGATGCACATAAAAAATGGTGTAGGGTGATGAGCAGAATATAGAAAAAAACGATTTTTTCAAAAATATGTTTCTAGTTCTCTACTAATTTGTTTAAAAAGCTCAGCTCATTACAGAATTATTTACAAAAAAAATCGATTTGGGACCACTGTTTTGTTAAAAGACAATAATACCGTTAAATTTGTAAAACGATTGTTATTATAAAAATTATTAAGCTTTTCCTTCTTTTCGAACATAACTTCTGCAGCCACTTTTCAGAACGTAGTACTTTTTTCCATAAACAACAGAATGTTAAAATCATAATCAGGTCAGGATATTCGGGAAGGATAACTTGGGTACAGTCTGGAAAATGATTCCCAAGGGTATCTGTCTTACATAAAAGTACGAAAAATAATTTTATTATTTACTACATGCGCGAAGTTATTACAAATTGCGATTTTGACTTAAATATACGCGTAATTTTCTTGGCTACAAGGACATAATTACAGCAAAATATAGAATTTTAATTCTAGTTATTATTCTCTAAACAAATCCATATTTACTTACTGTGCTTTATTTACCCTCTCAAAACTTCTCAATTAAATAAAAGGTCCTTTAATTTTACTTTTTAGTTTTTTTTTTTTATTTTTTTATTTAAGTTTATTTCTAAAATTTAAATTAAAATATTTTGTTTATTTTTAAGAATTTTCTTCTTATATAATTTATGTTATCTTTTTTTTTTTTTTTGGATTTTCATTCGTTCTCTATTATTATTTGTTTAACCATTAATCTCTTTTTCTCCGTAGAGTGTATTTTGGAAAGTTTGGTTTTCATTTCACTATTATTTTACTTAATTGTTGGTTGTCATTACTATGCAATTATTTAAATGTTTATTTATTTAGCTTTTAAATATAATAATTAACTTAATTTTGTGTTTTAACTGCGGCTGATTTGTTAATTAATATTTACTATTATTTGTTTTTTTTTTTTTTCGTTTTTTATACTTTTGTATATGAAATTTAACAACAATAAAAATGTTTGTTTTATTATTAATGCATTATGTTGTTGATACTTTAATAGGTTTCCAACTGGCATTATTTATAAATTAGCTTTAAATGTTGTATTTGGGCTGATTTCGTTTCATGCTCATTTAAGAGCTGTGGCTTTATTATTAAGCCTCTGGTTTACACTTTTGTCAATCAATCAAATTTAATTAAATCTAATAATAATCAGAATCATAATTATGATAATTAATATATTATTTAATACTGTTTTATAATAAAGGGCATAATAATAAAAATTATTTAACACAGCTTTAAATAATTTAATATTTTTATTATAATTATTTTTTTAATTTAATTTCGTTTTTTTAAACGGGGGATTTTAATGAATTTATTTTATAATTATTTTTATTGAAAATTAAAAGAAAATTGTTTACAGACAATATATGTAAAATATATATAAATATACCGAAATATATTATACTTAAAATTTATACATAATAAATATTTTTTTTTTTTTTTTTTTTTTTTTTTCTTTTTGTATACATACATATATATATAATAAAAGTAGTAGGAGCAATAAATAATTTTTATATAATTTGTATTAAATGAGGGGAGTATAATTTTATGTCATTTATGCATACAAGGTTTTTTTTAGGTAGTAGTATGGGTATTCAGTAGCTAGGTATGGTCCTAAATGTAATTAAAATTGACGCATATTTTATGTTCTAATATAAAAAATGTAATTAATTGTTTTAATAAAAAGCTAAAGGACAAAAATTGAATTAATTTTTATTAGTTTTATTAAATGTAGACAAAAAGCCTGTATGTTGTTGTAGGTTGTTTATAAAAATAAAAAAAAAATATATATTGTGTTCAATTGAAAAAATCCCATTAAAATTATGAAGTTAAAAAAATTATCCTTTCATAGCCAATTAATTTTATATGAAAACTTATTAATTAAAATTAATGGAAAAAACAAATAAATTAAATAAAATACTGACAGCTGTCAAGATTTATTAATCTTTCTTCTGTTTATATTAAAAATTATAAAAATAAAAGTTAATAAATTCTATAATAATTAAATGTAACAAATTTGTAAATTACACAGGTTAATTCTGTAGCATAGAATTTCTCAGTCAATTTGGTTCATGAAGTTTTAAGCCTTTAAATTCAGTTTTTAATGGATTCTAGTTCTCGTGATAAAAAGTTATATATTGAATGCAAATTACCTGATTTAATTTAATTAAATACCAAATGAGAAAAAAGTGATAGTCGGTCAAGCCCATTGTCTATGTGTACCACAATTCGGGAAGTGGCAAATTGTGGACCGATACTTGTATAAAAGTGTAAGAAAACATACTAATACAGAATATTATATCGATACTAACATTCACATGTATTTATGCACTTTTGGGTGATTTCCGAAATTGGGTCTTATATGGGAGCTATAGTAAATTATGGACCGATCATCATTAAATTTTGTACTTTCATTTGTACTTATACAAAATTTATTTCTGTCGAATATTAAGTTGATACTAACATTTTTATGGGATTTATGCATATTAAAGTGTTTTTCGGTAGAAGGGTTCATATGGGAACTATGGTCAATTATGGACCGATCTTCACGAAATTTGGCAGATTTATACTTATATAAAACTTATTTGTGCTAAATTTCATTCAAATATTTCTATTTATGGGGGCCAGGTAAAATAATGGGCCGATCATGACCAAATTCAATATTCTTCGTCCTTATATGTACCAAATTTCATCAAATTATCTTCCAAATTGCAATCTGTACTTTACGCACAAGCTTTACATCAGCCAAAGGCAGAAAGATTCACATACAATGTTTAATATGTTTTTTTTTTTTTTTTTTTTTTTTTCAAGTCATTTTCGTTCGCTACTGATGCAATCAGTAATAAATGTTAATAACAATCATTTGTCAAAAGAAAAAAAAAAACATTTGAGAAAAATGCTTTTTTTATGGATACATCATCACTTAATTGAGAATAAAGTTGGGGTTTATGCATCGATTTTAATAAAATATTTTGGATCCTTTTTTATTTTTTTACGATTTTTATTTTTTTTAACACTTTTTTTTAATTAACTTTTCTAAAACAATTTAGCAGACTAAAATATGATGTGACTTCGTTCTCGAGATATGTATGTTGCAATATGTGAACCAACTTTCCTAAAGTATTTTCCTCTTTCCAAAGCTTTCTAAAACTTCCAAATAAAAGAAAATTAAAATTTAGCTTACTTGTAAAACATCCTACAAATTTAAAATTCTTAGATTTTTAAATTTCAATCGAAAATATGCAGATTTATTTTATGTAATATATTTTAAAATTGGTTTTGGTTTTAAAAAATTTTAATTTGCTAATATTCCATTTATGCTCAACAACTCCTATTGATCAGTGAGTGGAGTATTTTTTACTATTATTGTTATTATTATTTTTTTTTTCTTAAATCAGTATTTTATTATTTAAACTGTAGCTTTCTCTTAGACTTAAAACTTCTTGGTCACGTGTATCTAAATAGACAGAGAAATGAAATGCCGCATAAAAATATTTTCTCTATATTTGCTCTTTTTGTTGTTCGAAGATGCGTGGATTATCTCCGCTCCCTGATCCATAATTTTTATTTTCATATATTATGTTTTTAAAAAGAAAATTTTTTTATATTTTTTATTATTTGATATTGAAGTTATGAATGGAATCTGCAAAATTATAGACGTAAAACTCCATAATCACCTGAATCTAAATAGGCTCAAAAAATCCCACTCAAAAATCTTTTGCTATTCGAAAGATTTTTATTCCAAAATAAATCAAATTGCTAGAAATAGTAATATAGAACCTACCTTTAGTTATACCAATTATGACCATTTGAGTCCAATTTAAATCAGTCTATTTTTTAATACTCCCATATTAATTTTCCCTTTAAATTTTAAAGTCGTAAAAATAAAAGCAAAGAATTTATTATATTTTATATATAATTTTATTTAAAATTTCTGACAACAAACATGTAATTTTTAGAATTAAAACTTAATAAAAATTATTTGTTAAGTAGTTAGTGTTAACACAAAATTGTGGTGACTGAAACCTAATACAAAAACATAAAATATCTATTGCACAGTGTAATGAAAGCGTGATTTCTTGGAAGTGTGTCTAATTATATATTTCATTTTTTTATAATTTTTGTTTTATTTAAAAATTTTAAAAGGAACTAATATTTATTGAATTTTAATTATAATAATTTTTAATTGATTGATTTTGTAATTTTCTTTTTTCGTTAAATTTATAATTATTGCTTGCTACTTTTTAATGTTTTTTTACTTTTATTAAGAGCAGTTATTGTTTATGCTTAAATATTTTATTTCAAAAAACCACTCTCTAAGTGTTGTTTTTTTTTTTTTATTTAATTAAAAAGCCTTAAACGTATTTTTTAGTTTTTTTATTGATAATAATTAAAAAAGAAAAGGAAAAAACCATAAAATATTTATTTATAATTTTATTTTATAATACGAAAGTGCTCTAAGAAATCTTTATTAATTTAATTTTATAATATATTTTTTATATTTTCTTTTTTTGGGTTTTAAAAATTTTAGAACATATTTTTGTTTAGTGTTGTTGTAAGTTACTAATATATATATATTTTTTTTTTCTGATACATTTTTCTGTTGCTAAATCTAAATTTTATTTAATTTTTATTTTGTTTTATGCGTTTTTTTTTTTTATAATTATTTAAATATTAATAAATTTAGAATTTCATGTACAGTGTCTTGTTCACTTTATTTTCTTTAAATATATATTTTTCTTTTTGTTTGAGTTTTTTTTTTTAATTTTTAATGATTTTATTTGAAATTTCAATCACGTTTTTTTATAATTTTTGATATTTGAAATGTTGTTTGTTCTTTAGTGGTAATTCAAATGAGTTTTTAATGTGTTTTTTTTTTTTCTATTTAAATATGTTGCCTTCTTAATATTTTTATTTATAGTAAGTAATTGTTTCTTCATTTGTTTTTTTTTTTTTTTTTTTCTATTGTTAACGATCAACTTTTTTACTTCGAGTGTAGCGATTGCATTTGGTTTTTTTAACATAATTTCGTTGCTTTTTTAGTTTTCATTTAAATATGATTAATTGCTATTAATTTAAAATCTACTTAAGGTTTTCTTTTTTGCACTGGAATTTTTTTAATATGTATAGCAGTTTTTTTTTTTTTTAATTTAATATTATAATAAATTTCAATGGCTTTCGTTTTTTCTATAATTTTTTTTAATTAAATAAAATTTAAATAATAAATTTTATAACTTTAAAATATTACCAGGAATATACAAGTCCACAATACCCCATTAAACAACTTATGCGAATTTGTATATTGCAGCATATTTTTCAAAATATATTTAAATAAAAAAATAAAGAAAAATGTTTAAAATATTTGCAAGTAATTTAAAAAAAAAAAAAAATAAATAACTAAATAATTAAATTTAATTTTAGAAAAATAAAGTTTTAGAAATTAATTAAAACTAAGAAATTGTTTCAGTTAAATGATAAAGAAATTCCAACTATTCAGATGTAACATTTAAATAGAGAAATTTTTTATTCATTAACTATTCACACTAGACACTTTAGTTGCATATTTTCCCTTAAATTAAAATTTGATGGTAAGTATATGTAGAGAAGAAATTTATACAAAATCTGTTACTCTACATTCCTTGACAAAAAAAACTTCTTTAAAATTAAGGAACAAATTATTTCAAAACTGCCTGAGTGTAAAAGCTTTTACTGAAATAATTTAAAAACTTTACATAACAAGAATGTTATTTTCGTTAATTTATGTAACTGATTTCTATTAAAATTATTATTTTTTAAATACTGTAAATAAACAATGAGTGACAGCACAATGAAGAAAATATAAATATTAGTCACCTTAGCTTTGTTTGATCTTACCCATAGTAGTACTAGTTCTTTATAGCTTTAAGAATATGAAACTATGTGGTCTCAGTATCAGTTATATTCGAATTATAATATATCACAATATTATAAATCGAATTATAATTTATATATTTTAATTATAATATAAAGGAATACATTATAATCAAATTATAATGTATTGTAATACGTGCCATTTATTATAATCGAATTATAATGTGTTTCAATAAATTAAAATCAAATTATAATGTATTACAATGCATTTTAAATGAATTATAACGTACTACAATACATTATAATCAAATTATAATATTCAAGGATATATTATAATCTGATTATAATTAATGAAAATACCTTATAATCAAATTATATTATATTGTAATACATTATAATCAAATTATAATGTATAATGATGCATTATATTTGGATTATAATGTTTCTTAATACGTAAAATTTTAATTTTAATGTATTACAATACATTATAATCAAATTATAATGTATTAAAATGCATTATAATTGAACTATAATATATTACAATACATTATAAACAATTTATAATGTATTACTAATATTTAAATTATAACATGCAGGAATATATTATAATCAAATTATAATGTACTACAATGCATTATAATCGAATATTAATTCATTACAATATATTATAAACTAAATATAATGTATTACAATGTATTATAATCAAATTATAATATACTAGAATACATTATAATCGAATTATCATGTATTACAATACATTATAATCGAATTATAATGTACTGCAATACATTATAACCGAACTATAATGTATTTTAATTCATAATATTTGAATACAATATAATCAAATTATAATGTATTACAATGCATGAAACCATTACAACAAGGAGGCCGCCAAAAAGCTGAGGGTTTTATGTATTTTGATTCGAAAGAAAATACTTTCGATTTTTTATTTTTTATTACTTTTTGTTCGTATATTAATTTTTCTGTATGAAATGGAAGTTTCGAAAAAAAAAAATCAAATTACTTCACTCACTGTTTATTAGTAATTAAATTTGCAAAATTTAATGTTTAAACTATTTTGCTAAATATATGAGTTCACATACAGATCTGTTTAGTTTTTCTTTAGTTAAATATTTTATATATATATATATATATATATTTTTTTTTTTTTATTTTATAATATTTTTCTTTAATTTACTTATTTCTTTTTTTGTAAATTTTTAGTAAAATTTTAGAATTCTTTTATTTTGTTCATGATTTATTTTATTTGCTTTCAATTTATTATTTTATTTCAATTTATTATTTTATTTCTTTTTTCTAACTGGCCTGTAATTTCATATAACTTGTCTTTACTATTGCTCATTAACATTCTTGAATTTATTGCTGGGAAGACTGTTCAAAAGTTTATTTTTTTAAATCAGTTTAAAGAAATTTTAACAGCAACTAAATTAAACCCAAAAAAAAATTAACAAAATTTTAATCAATATAAACAAAATTTCTTAATATTTTTAGACTAAAACTTAAGTTATTAACGAAAAAAATATATAAATATTTTTTTAGGTCCCTTATAAAGTAGATTTCGTTTTTCGAACATAGAAAATTAAATTATAAATTAAAAATAGTTAAATTATTTTAAATTTAAATAATTATTAAAATTTTAATTAAAAATACTTGTTATTTTAACGACGTTGTTGCATCAATATATTTAAAATTTCATTTACTATATAAATAAATAAAGGTAGCATAATAACGACTCCTGAAGCCTCTATAGTAGATGAACCATTACAGCCATCTTCGGTACAGCAATAGGTTTGAGTTTCCCAAATTTCTAAGAAAAAATAAATAAAACAAAATAAAGAAGAAAATATATAATAAAAATTTTACAAGCCCAGAAAACAATAATTAATTGAAAATTATATTTATGTAAACTAAATTTAGTCACTTTTAATACTTTTAGAGATTATCTAATTTATTCATTATCATATAAAACTTTTATTACTCACCTTTCTCAGCACATTCAGTAGCACAATCTCGTACAATTGATAGTTCGCTTACATATTTCTGTAAATAAATTTAAATTTAAAAAACTTTTTTATTTAAATACAAAACAAGTAATTTGCTTATTTAAACTATATAATAGTAAGTTTAACTATAATATATAATTATATGGAAAAAAATTTTTAAATAAATAATTGTAAAGGCCACAAATCGTAGCATAATTAAATATAAAATAAGTACAAACATTTGCTTGTTTATTTATTTTGCCAAAAATAAAACCACAAACAAATAAATTTCATTAATATTTAAATAATTATCTTTAAATTACAATTATTATTACAGAAGCGGTATGTAAATTTCATATGTATTCAATACACACATACACATATACATATGTATATAACAAATGTAATTAAATACGTAAATAATTTTGCATAAATTACTGATTTCATTTTAAGTAGTTTATATGAAAATTCTGCAAATTTTATTACCAGAGAGATATTTTTTAATTTATTGAAAAATACGTTTACTGGTTATGTAGATAATAAATTCAAAAAGTAGTTTTATAAAGAATTTTCTTTAAGAAAGTTCATTTTATAAACATAAATTAGAAACTAGTATAGACTAAAAATTTGAATCAGAGCACTAAGTAGATATGTATGTAAATATTTTGTTTTTGTTAAAAAATTATTTTTAGACAAATAATTAAAACTTTGAAATGTATATCTTTGTGTAAACCTACCACCCCAAAGAATCTCAATATTTAACCATTTTAAATTCGTACGCTTAAATCCTAAAACAAAAACAAGATCAAGGATTTAAACGGTAGCCAAAAATATTGATAAGAATACCCACAACGACGACGATGAAACTCATAAACTTTAGCACTTGTAAATCTTTATGACTGCAATGGGATTTTGTAGACAAAAATATTCATGCAACAAAATACAAAATATTTACCAACAAACAAGAAGAATAACAATAATACATACAACAACAGCTACACTATCAAAAGGTATCAAACTATAAAAAAGTAGAAAAATCAATATATTTCATACAAGGAAAATAACAAAGAATACTAAGAAGGGAAAATAGTACTCTTTCCTACAACAACAACATTTCTCTCTCTTCACATACAAGTTCTGTGTGAATTCAACACACTTGTGAGAGAGAGAAACAACACAAAATAAACAAATATTTTCCTTAAAATTTAAGGAAAATTACACACGCGACACATTTTTCAACAAACACACGATATTTTTATTATTTTTTCACACGCGTTTATAGTATTTTAACTCCCGTTAAACGAATATTTTCCACAAACTGAAAAAAATATTTTTTTATCTTATTTTTGACATTCCTTTTTTGTATGTTGAAATTTAAATTGAACGAACAATGTTGCTACTTTTGGTATTAAAAATAAAACAGATTTTAAAATAATTTTAAATTATTTTCATATTCATCAACAAAACGCAAAGAAATGTAATTATATTACTATTTGTGGATGTAACCCGCATCAAAAGATAAAAACCTGCGAATATAATTGTGATGAATTAATAATTTGTTAATACTCTTTTGTGCAACTATGTATGATTATGATGTGTGGTGAAAGTGGTTTCAGCACTAATACATATAAATAAAATTTGACTAACACAATCTTAAAGTTAGGTTTTTTTGACAAGCCTTCTATTCTTAGTATTCTTTGGAAAATAAAATCAAACAAACAACAAAATATCATAAAATAGGTATAAAAGTATAATGCCCTACAGTTCCGATAGAATACTAGCTGGTGATATCAACTGATATTTTGGGAAACTAAAGGCAAATAATTTACCATATCCTCCCTATGAAAAGCATGTGTCAATATTTAAATCATACTTAGTTGATTTACAAGTAACAGTGTATTTTATGTATTTTACCCGTGTTGAAATGTAAAGTATAACATTTTCTTTTTAGTTTAAGCAATTATTCAAGTTTTGGTGTTTTTTGTCTTGTTTTGGTCATTTTTTATGTTTTGTTAAATTTTTCTCGTTTTTGCGATTTTTAGTGTTCGGATGAGTTCTTAGCATTTTTTATTATTTTATTATACTTTTTATTCTCTCTTTTAATTTTTTTCCTTCTAACGATTTAATTTTGGTTTTTTTATTCATAAAATTAGTTTCTCCTTTTTTTTTATTTTGACGATTTTTGTTTTTAAAACTTCGGAGAGCATAAAAGTTTATATTTTCATAATCCTTCCCAGCGTTCGTTTGTCGGTTGAAATGGAATTTATAAAGCCAACCGATAACAGCCATATATATTATTTATATCAAAATATTTTCGAAAATTTTGCAATTAAAATTCAGCAAGATCGGTTCATAAATGTCGGAGATATACCTAGGAAACCTGAGTTTTAAACAATTTTAAATTTTCTGAAGTCTCTATATTAATTATTCATTTGTATGGGGATAAAAAAAATTGCAAATTTACACCCCTAAAATTATTGGCTCAGTTATTTCGATCACGTGAGCTGAACCATTTTTAAAATACCTTTTAATTTTATATATTATTTTTTTTTTTTTTTTTTAATTTACAACAATGATACAGAAACGACGTTCAATACATAATGAGTAGGAATTTCCGAACATTAATAAGTTAAGTTAAGGTTTTATGACAAATAAATAGCTAGTTAAGGAAATAAATGTCACCAAAAGCATAAATTTATCAAAAAAGCTGTAAATTCGTGAAAATTAGCAGATAAATTTTGAAAACTCCTTTTTAAATGAACTTATTATGTTTTTCGTAAATTTTTCCATACACAGAAAAAAGTCACCAATTAACAAATATATATGAAAATAATTCATTCAATTATAAACTTGTTTAAATTTGCACCTCTCACCAAAATGATTATATCAATTACTAAAAACTATAAAAAATACATTTCAAAGTTTTAATTATTTGTCTAAAAATAATTTTTTAACAAAAACAAAATATTTACATACATATCTACTTAGTGCTCTGATTCAAATTTTTAGTCTATACTAGTTTCTAATTTATGTTTATAAAATGAACTTTCTTAAAGAAAATTCTTTATAAAACTACTTTTTGAATTTATTATCTACATAACCAGTAAACGTATTTTTCAATAAATTAAAAAAAATTCCCAATTAATAAATTAATTAAATCAATCAAGTAGATGATTGAATGAATTAAAAATGTGAATAGGAAAAAAAATCATACCAAAATTTATTTTTATTTTATTTTTTCAATATTGATTCAAAATTAAACAACTGATTTAATTGTAAAAAAGACGGTAATAATTTTTTCTGTGTAATTAATTATAATAAATACTTCCATGTGACTTATTTGCAAAAATTGCTCATTTAACCTTTGGAAAATAAATGCATAAAATTACATTCTTGCTGTTAAAGAGTTAATTATGTATAATCTTCAATAGTATCAAGATAGACCATTCACACGACACACTAAATCCCAATATGTGTTGAAAAATTTCCGAAATATATAAAAATGCATATTTGAAATAACAAAATATGACAGACATTTTTATTAAAATCTCAATATTCTGCAACTGAAAATAGACATAAGAATTATTTAAATGAGAATTCTAGGTCTAACTATACCTCTATTATAATTTGAAGTTAATTTTCTTTTAAAGAAAATGTTGATAAAGATTTAAACATTGAGATACAATATTTTGGGAATCATATAAGAAGTTAGAAACTTCATTTTCAGCGTTGTCAATTCAGTGCTTTTTAAAAATTTGGACGCGGAAAAATATTGAGTCAGTGCTCGGTGCTTTTTAAAAGTATTTAGTGACACCAAATAGAAAAATGTTAATAGCACATCGATTAATTTTACTATCGAAAACCATTTATATTATGCGTAAAACAATTAAGAAAATGTTTCAACAGAAGTTTACAACGCTATTCGTTTTGGTAAAAACAGCGTAAATTTAAATTTTTTTTTTTTTTTTTTTTTAATTTGTATAAAATTTTATTTTTAGTTCGAATTTGTTGATAGATGTCTTAATAAAATCAGACAAGACGTTTTCGAGATACGCTTCAATATATGGTGCAACCTCCTTAATTATACAAATCACGATTTATCTAGAGTCAATGCAAAAATACTATAGTACTTATTAACAGTGTTGCCAGGATTTGAGAAAAATAAAAAGAAGCTAAATTAGATCTTAAAAAAGCTCACAAAAGGCTAAATGTCAAAAAATAATAAAACCAGAAAAAAAACGAATATATTGTTTTATTTAAAAAAGCATTAATTTTTTCTCATTAGTTCTTGATATTTATGTAACATATATTAATGAATTTATAAATATAACATAAATAGCTTCTATGGGTAACAAAGTTTGTTAAAAAATAATTATAATATTTTTGTAGCATGAAGCGCCGCATGCCAAAATTTTCGTTATATACAAATAATTTAGATTTTTTGTGCGAAATGCTTAAATTAATTATTTTGTAAACATGAAATTAGTAATTTTTTAGCCTTTTTAAAGCTATGGTAAGAATCAAAAAAACTAGATACTAAAACGAAATTTTTGAGGCTAAAAGCTAAATAAAAAGGCTAGATTTAGCCTTAAAAAGGCCAAACTGGCAACACTGCTTATTAATACCGTGCATCCGAATTGACTAAGAAACTCCTTTTCGCAGAATCATTGTTTTCCTGAGTTATTAAACAAATGTTTCAAAAAGTATAAAGTCGACATTTTTATGTAGATTAACTTTAAACGATAAACTGTTTGAAACATATACATATGTATAAAGGAACAAACATTTACAATACAAACAAATAAATACAACCGTTATCGATAAAGTTGTATTAACTAAAAAAAAGATAAAAAACACGTACAAGTGAAATACAATGTGGCTACAAACAATAAAAATACAATAAAAGGTAACAAAAGGAAATTCCAACACCAAATTTTTAATTCTAATTTATTTAATTTCATATCATAACTGTAAAGATAATATATTAAAAATTATGGCTGCCAATATTTTAACTTATTTAAACTCCAACAATTTATACAAAAAATACAGTAACAATTCCTTATATGATTTAGTTTATAAAGTTATCTGATTTAAACCTTAGAAAAAATAATATTTAATCTTAATTTAAAATCAACGCAATATAACATTTATTATAATCTCAAAAAAGAAAATGTAGTATCACCAATGTGTTATTATTACAAATTGTGACCTAAATCACCATTACAAAAATATCATATCTCAGTCACCTGTGTAATTAATTAAAATTGCAAGCAATTAACCTCAATAAAACACATAAATAAACACAAATCTCTTACATTCATAGTTACAAATGACTATAAAAAATTCTTCTCTCTAAATACAACTACATAAAATCAGGTGTTATATTTGGATTACAATTTACATGACATTACACAAAAACATACACACATACATACACTTATAAATGCACACAAGCAAAATACAGATTATTATATAGCAAAGATTTAATGTTGTACATTGGACACATGTTCTCTAAAGACACACATGTACATGTGTATGTTTTTAACACCAATGAGAAAAATGTATACATTTGAAAACCTCAAATGTAAAAGAAACGAACATAACATTATGGTGTTAAACATACTTGTAGTTGCAACAATAAAATCCCATTAAGCGTGTGTCTTTTAAAGTTGAAAAACTCTTTGGAAAAACAACTTTAACAAAGATTAAACTTGACTTGCAAATTCAAAGAAATGAAAGAAGATAAAAGTTGTCGTCTTTTGAATTAAGTAAATGGTAATGTACATATGTATTTATGTTTCCTGTTTATTGTAAAAGTGTAGGTGTTGAAATTGTTTTAGCTATTCTCACTTTGAAATAAATATAAACTTATGTTTGTTTACAAACACATAAAGGTAAGTAAATATATTGATTTATCCATTAACTATTAAAATAATTGTTCATTGTTTAGTGTTTTAACATGCAATATAGACATCATTAGATTGGTAAAAACTAGTCACTATAAATAGTAGTGATTTTATAATTTTTTTGACAAACATTACAAACTTATTTGCAGTTTTGATATTCAACAAATAATTTAAATACGTATGTATGTATGTATGTATGTATGTATTTTATTACTTATTTATGTATGTATATTTTTGTGCATACAGCAACTAAATTTCACAGTCTAATGGCTTTTAAAAGTATTAAATTTAAAATATTTCATGCATTTAGGCATTGATTGCTAAATATCAAATATGTTTATGAATAATTGACATGATACTCTCATATGTTTGACATCAATACCATGTGTTTTTATGTATTTTTCAACAGAAATAAATAAATTAAAAAAATACTTAATTATTTGTACACATGATATTTTTTAATATCCATATTGACCTATAAAATATTTACTTTTAGTTTATAAATTTAAAATTAAAAAATAAAATATTTTTAATAACGACATAATATACAAATTTTAAAATAATATGGTAAAGGCCATAATGTTTCACCATTAAATTAAATTTATGAAAAATATGAATAATTGTTAATATAAAGTGGTATAAATTAATGTATATTAAATTCGGATAAATAAAATTAATTTATTATAAATATTACTAATAAAGAAATCCTGTTAAAATACTAATTAATTTGTACATAAGCAGTAATTTCTTAAGAAAATCAGCAAACAATATTTAATTAACTTGGAAAAAATAAAAAAATAAAATATTTTCTATTATTGCTTTCAAAGAAAATAGCAGAATTCTTATTAAGTCATTGAAAATGATATTGAACTCAATAGACATTTCAGACATTTTCAAAATTTAAATGTAAAGCATTTACATTTTTAAAATATTCTAAGTACTTATTGCTTGAATGTAAGTGAATTTTACTCTCACACATACATTTCAAATGAGAACATATAAACATTTAAATTAGATACATATATTGCCTCAAGTTTTGTTTTCACTCTCTCTTTACCACTCCCTTTTTATTTTACTTATCTTCATTGTGAAAACTGTTATTTTTATATTTTTTCTAAAATGCAATAAATGTGCACATGACAGGACATATTTTTGTAAGTGTCTGTGTATGTGTGTGTATTATATGCATATGTTTTTGTGACACTTTTAATGTGAAGTACACAAACTACTTAATATTAATGTATGTTTTGAAAAGGTAAAGGAAAGGTTAAAGGTTTTTCTTTCAGGTAGGTAATAAAAGAAATCATAATTAGCAAAGAGAATCAAAAAAAATAAATTTTCCAAAATAGAAAAGTAATTTCGAGTACGTAAAATACAGGGGATACCTAATTGAATTTACACATAATTTAATTTTTTTCCTTTCAATCAAAAAAAAATTTTTTTTTTTTTTTTTTCAATTATTTATATATTATATACATTTTTAGGATCTATATTAAATTTTTCGCTGAGATCAGTTACATTTAAATGATCGATTAATAAATGAATAAATTTCTACTTACCATAGAAAAAACTAAGTAATTCAATTAACTTCATTTATATCACAATCTTTCATTAATTATAAAGAAAAATTCTTTAGAAACATTGAAAAAGTTTATACTTAACATTGAGACTACACTATACTTAATGCTTAAGGTTTTCACCTATTCAAATTAATATTTATTACTCATACGCTCTAGTGTAAACTAACATTAAGTATTAAGGTTCCATTTCTAACCCAAATTTCAGAAAACCCTTCATAATTTCATTTCTTTTTCTAAAATTTCATCATTAGCGTTATATTTCAATTATCATTGGAAAAACTTTAAATTAATTAAACTTTTTTCCTGCTAACATTTTTACAAGTTTCACAGTTAACCAACTTTTCGCAAACTTTTTTTTTTTTTTTTTTACTTCCTACATTCTATACAATACTATATACCTACATATATAAGTGTAAGTATGTATATAAAAGAGAAAAATAACAAAAACTATATAATAATTTCCAGCAATATTAAAAAAAAAAAGAATGAAACTAATTGACATAGTTATTGACACTTAAGGTTAATAGCAAAAATGAATTGAACGTTTTTATAACAGGATGTATAATTGAAAAAAAATATTTTTCTTTATTTTTCCTCTATAAACTGAAATAATGCTAGAAGCGAAAAATTAAGGTGGTTGATAAATCTTTTTTATGTATTCAAGCGGTTTTGGAATAGTGTAACATTATGAATAATAACAAGATTAAGGAAATTCTGAGAGACATGTGCACATATAGACGACTGAAAAAGGATCCCACTTTAAGCCTACAAAATAAGAACAATGTTCTAGTTGAGAAACTTTTTAAGCTCAATCTAATAAATTTACGTGAGAAGGATAAACTTATGACGAAAATCGCTACAGCTCCACGAATCTATGGCCTTCCAAAGATTCACAAGGAAAACATGCCATTAAGACCCATCTGCTCTTCGATAAACTCACCATCATATGCGCTAAGCAAATATTTAATAGACATTTTGAAAAACCTGACAAAGAACTCTATATACAATGTAAGAGACGCGAAAGAATTCAAGAATAAAATAGATTGTACGAGAATTGAGAACGATGAGAGCTTAGTATCATTCGATGTTATCTCACTATTTCCTAGTATTCCAGTAAATTTGGCAATAAGAACAATTGAGAAGAAATGGAGTTTGTTGGAAGAACATACGAAGATACCTAAGGAACTATTTATGGAACTATTGACTTTTTGTATAAAAGATTGTAGATATTTCAAATTTAATGACATTTTTTACAAACAAAATAAGGGAATGCCAATGGGATCCCCCGCATCTCCCGTGATAGCTGACATTATAATGGAGGAATTACTTGATAGTACATTAGAACAACTGGAGCAAAAACCAAGGATGATAACAAAATATGTAGACGACCTTTTTGGGATTTTGAAGAACGATCGAATAGAAGAGACATTGAAAACCCTCAACACATTTAATAGGCAAATACAATTTACAGTGGAAAAAGAAAGTGACGGAAAATTACCCTATTTGGACTCCATAATTATTCGAGAAGGTAACATAGTAAAAGTAGATTGGTATCAGAAACCTATGGCATCTGGGAGACTGATTAACTTTTATTCCAAACATCCCAAAAAGATAATTATGAATACAGCGACAAACTTCATTATAAGAGTACTGGACAATAGCAATAAGGATTTCCATAAAAATAACTTGAGGAAAATCAGAAGAATTCTCCGAAAGAATGACTTCCCACATAAGACGATAAATGAATTGATTAAATATGTAATAAATAAAAAGAAGCCAATGGACAACAAGGATATGGATAAACCACCGAAAATTTACAGGTCGATTGAATATATATCTGGGTTCTCGGAAAGGCTTAAACACTCGGATATCTATGATAAGGAAAACTATATATTAGCGATGAAAACGAATAACACGACAAACAAATTATTTAGCAATATGAAATCGAGAATTGACAATTTCGACAAGTCTAATGTAGTATATAAAATTAAATGTAATGGTGACGACGCTGACATATGCCAAAAAGTATATGTTGGTACAACAAAAACCAAATTAAGGACAAGATTATCATCGCACAAATCAGATCTAAAATGTCATGACAAACCATTAACACAAAAAACAGCACTCGCAGCCCACTGTACAATAACTGGACATAAACCAGACTTTGAGAAAGTGAGAATACTTGCAGGAGAAAATAATTACACGAAACGATATATGCAAGAGATGCTTCATATCATAAACATACCAACAAGAATGAGAATAAACTATAAAACAGATACAGACAATTGCGCTCACATATATCGACATACAATAAACAAACATAAAAATAACAAAAGAAGAAAAACATAAACAGTCAGTGACAAAAGCTTTGAACAATAACAACGGACAACACTGCAATACAATTAATTGTAATTATTATTATTTTGTTTTGTTATGTTTAAGAATATTTTATATTTGTAATTGATTTTTTGTTTTTGTAGTAAACACTTATCCCTGAAGATGACCAACAAAGTTGGTCGAAATATTGGATAAAAATAAAATTAATATAATAAAATTAAAACATAAAAGAGTTTTTATTTTATATATTGAGACCTCAAGCCGAACAACAAATAAATAAGATAAAATTACACAAGACGACAAAAAGTCTCAAGTCCTCGCCTATATATACAGATTAAAAGCCTATAAGTCACTTCTTTTATCTACACCATTTCCAGTTGTATTTCAGAATTTTCTATTTATATTTTAGAAGTTTCCAACTATATTTCAGAAATATCTAATTATACTTCAGAAGTTTTAAATACATTTCAGAAATTTCTATTTGTAGTTTGTATTTCAGAATTTTCTAATTGCATTTAAGAGTTTTTATTACAGAAAATATATGTTTAATGTTCTTAAATGCAATTAGAAATTTCGAAAATACAATTAGAAAATGTTGAAATACAAATGGAAATTTCTTAAATAAAATGAAAAATTTAAAATTTTATTATATTTATTTACAAATTAGGTGCCTCTTTAAAAAGAAACGTTTCCCAAACTTCTACTAAATATGTGTTGTGAGTTCTAATGCTTCTATTTAATTTTAATGAAATTCTGCATAAATAAGAAATGCGCCTAATCACGTCTAAACTGAAATCTTGACATGTATAGGGTATCATTTGATCAGTCTTTACTGGCTATAGCTTTCCTATTTATTGTATAATTTTATTTTTTTATTATTATTAATTCCCATCTTTATTTTTTATGGAGATACCTTTATTTAAATTTGAATAATAATGTCATTTATTAATCGATTTTAATAAAACAACACTTGTTATACTAAAAATCAAAATGTAATAAGGGGTCCGCGAAAAATCAAAAATTTTTAAAAGGGTCCATGAAGCATGAAGAGCTAGGAACTCCTGGTTTAAAATAGTATTTCCATTCAAATTACTTATACGTATAGTGAGATAAATCGAAACTTAAATTTAAAAAAAAAAATACACTAAAAAAGTAAACAGGTCAACACTAAAAGAGTAAAATCATATTGCAGATATTGTAGGTATAGTCATCTCAATCACCAGTTTTGGTTTTTCTCCACTACGTCACATTTTTAACCCATTGAGGACCAAAGAAAATATGCTTCCATAATGAGATTTCAGGTTATAAAATTTTCCAAGTAATTGTTAGAGCAGATTAATCTCTAATGTTTTATAACCAAGATATAGGGATACAAAAATGTAGTACTAGTCAAGTCTCTAATTTGGCACGCATAGCCCCTAGAAGTCTTTAAAGTTGTAAAAAAACAGAGGTGTAGAGGGATAATTTGTATTTGGTGTAACAGACAAAAGACCGTAGATTTTAAAAATGGTAAATGGACAGAAAATGCGTAGCCATCAAAAATATGAAAAAAATAAAAATCCCAATTTAAATAACAGAGTTAACAAAATATTATAAGAAAAATATATTGTGAATAAATTCACCTAATTTTAACTCCTTAGACTAAATATAGTGTAGAAAGTTAAATAAAACTTAACCATGACGTCACAATTTTGAAATATATAATTTTTTTTATTTTGAACTTCATTGAAAAATATATGGATATTTCTTTCTAAAATTAGGATTTCAGAATGTACTATTTTTAATTTTTACTCATATAATTTTGTTAATGTGTGACAAGTTAGAAACTTGACTAGTAATACATTTTTGTAGCCCCATGTCTTGCCTATAAAACATGTGTGACTAATTTCTTTGGTCCAAAAAAAAGTTCGAGTTTTGTTTCGAAATGGGTATTAATTTTTTATAAAATGGAAAAATATTAAAAATTGTTTTTCTCAAAAAAAATTCCACATAATCATTTTAGTATATGGCAGAGTGGTCCCAAAACCATTTTTTAAATAATTCTATAACCTGTGACTCACAGAGACCTGCGCCGATCGGCTGAAATTCGGCTAAGCCGAGCCGCCGAGGATATTTTGGAAGTCACCGCCGCCGTAAAATTTTCGGCTAAACTTGGCTTAAAAAGAGCCGCCGTTTTAAAATTATTTATGGAAAATATCTTAAAAAACACACTATTTTATTATTTGAAAGCGTCTTTTCCCACTTATGTATTACATTGAAGCTACACATTAAAAAAAATGAAAAAGACCGTATGCATAATTTAAAATTATTTGCTTTAAAATTAAGCAATTAAGTTAAATTTGTTAATCGTTCACTTAAAGCATAAAATAATCTTCGTAATCTTCGTCTTAAATGAAACAAGTTTGACAACGGTTATAATACAGTAAAAAACATTTGATTTTTCAGCGGTAACGGCGTTTTGCATTTTAGGTGACGTTATTTTTCTCTTAAAAATTGCTTGAATATAACATATAAATTAAAATTTTCACTTTCGCAAAAAAAATGTAGTCCTATTTTTATGAACAATGTTCAATGGGAAACGAAAATAAGATTTTTTAATTAGAAAAATGTATGGTTAATTTCAGCCGGCTGACAGCCTATTTTAAGTCGCTGCCGAAGCATTTTTACACAAGCCGCCGCCGCCGATAAAATTCTTCGGCGCAGGTCACAGGCTGTGAGCCGTTGGAGATATGTATCCAAATAAAATTTCAGAAGATCTGAGCTGAGGTATTCTGTAGTTGATTTGGAGAAGCATAGCTTCCTAGTGGGTCACAGTGGTAGAGGGAAACCTCCATAGTTGATAACCTCAGATATGCAACCTTAAAAAAAAAAAAAAATTGCTAAAAATTGTATATAAAAAAAGAATACATATACTTAGTGCGTACAAATGTAGAAAAAACATACTTACAAATGTATGTTATTTCTTTCAGTTTAAAAGAAATCTTTACGTAAATGTGAGCAAGTTTTTTATTTTGGTACAAAAAAATGAGATTTTGTTCCCTGATTTTAAAACCAGTTTACTTACTTAAATTTTATTTAGGTCCAAAACTTAACACTATTAACCATAAATTACACTGCATTAAATTAAAAATGAAAAATTCATTAAAAATTTTTTGTAATATTAACAATACAAAATTCAATTTAAAATAAAATCTAAAATTTCTCTTTTCGAACTTACTAAATATTTATGATAAAATTTCATTGCTCATTTCTCATAAATTTTCAATGATAAAATGAAATAAATTTATGCAAATTTGTTTCACAATATATAAGTAATAAAATGCAAAACATATTGACTATAAATATTTCAAAATTACTCACTGATTTTATTTTAAGAACTGATTTGCAACATGATTATTATTCATAGTCACAGTTCATATCATAAAATCCACAACAAATTTTAGCCAAAATTATCATATTTTCCTATAAAATGAATACAAAATCAAAAATAAAATACCAAACAATTTTCCAAGACATGTTTAAATCATATAATAAAGACTTGATTCTTTATAAAAGAAAAAAACATAAAAACAGTTTTACATTTAAACGAATCAATATAGAAAATTATCAAGATAAAATTATATACATTTAATAGATGAAAAAAAAAGAATAAAACTAGAAAAACATTTAGATTTTTTTTATCACCAACTTTAAATATGCGAATGCGGTGGCTTAAATGTTTAACTTAACTTTTTGTATGACATTTTTAACCATTTACATTTTGCATATTCATGCAAAAGAAAATCTAAACTAAGAGACTTAAGAATTTTATTTCCTTTTCTTTTCAAAACTTTTTAGAGATTTAAGATATGAATTTTGTTAAGAAAGACAGACATCTGTTACTCAAATATTCATGTCTCTATACGAGAATAAACAGAGATTGATACAGTTTGCAATTGAGATTTAATCAAAAATAATTTTCTATCAAAAAGAGAAAAGTATGAAATTTAAAGAAAAAATTTTAAAAAATAATAAAAAAGATTTTTTAAAGATCCCCTCTTTTTTTTTCTTATTAATAGGGAAGTAGCATTTTTTTCTAAAAAGTACTTTGAAATCTTTTAAACATTTATAAGATCAATCTCCTTTTTGATTTACTATAATTATATTTGTAAAACTCGTCTCTAGATCCCTTTTATTAACTTCTCTTTTTTAACACACCCTTTCTTTCTTTTAATAGTAAGAAAATCCCTTAAAGAAACTAGAAAAAATTGAAATATAGAAAATCTGTTTATAATCCTTAGTAGCTTATCTGTTTATTATTTCTTTTCCTTTTATTTTTTACTATATGCTTTCTTTATTTCCTTTCCTTTTACTGTTTACATATTCCATTTTAACCAGGCTTGTTTACTACTCTTCCACTACATCTTTAGAAATCTCTACTCTACTTATTTTTCTTGTAAATTGGCAATAGGAAAACATGATGGAAAAACAGCTTTAGATAAAAAAATAAATAAAAATTGTATATGTGTCCTTTCAACAGATGTTTTATCATTTACATAAAGTATTATGTAAAAGGAAATGGAACATACCCATACTCACAATCACAAAAACCTTGAAATATTATTTTGTAAATTTTATAACAAAAATATAAAATTTAATTTATTTATATATTTATGACTTAAAAAGAGGATAAATCTAAAATGACGAAAAGCCTTTTTAACCCTACAATTATTATGTAATAAAAATAATCTTGTTACAAATTCTGTTCAGTTCTTTTGATGCTTAGCTTTCAATATGTTTTTTCATGCTTGTTAGCTAGATAATGTAAAAGGATTTTTATTTTGTTATTTATGGATGTGTGTGTGTGTGTTTTTGGTATTTCAGGAAATGTAGAATTTTTGTTTCTAAAAGCCTAACATATGGTTAAAATTATTAAGAATATTTATAAATATTGGTTAAGAGGATTTTTATATGAACGTTAGTTAATTAAAAAAGTTATTATCTGTTTGATAATACTAGGAGACACGGATTCAGACCTTATTGGGGCCAAACGCAAAATTTTTGATAATAAATCTGCATCTTTAAAACTATTGGTAGGATCGAATTAAAATGTATAGATGAGTTATAGAGGAGGACCTAAGCTTTCAAAAAAATTATATTGTAGTCCCTTTGTGATAACGCGAGATAAACTACAGAGTTTCAAAATTGATTACCTCGAGTATGTGAAAGTTTCAAAAAATCGTATCTTCTAAAAATCAAGTCAGATTTTAGAGATTTTTATATATCTGCACAGCTAAGATAAAACGCTTTATCATTTTAACTGTAAGATTTCTCTTACAGTTAAAAATATATTTACTCTTGAATTTTGAATTTTTGCTTCAATTTTTTTTTCGTTATTCTGTAATAAATCCTGGGGTATATGAGGGAAAATTTTGTAAAATACTCTGTAATTTGCAATATATTCCGATATCTTTGGATTATGTCAATTCGTCTAGACGTAAAAATGTTCAAATTAAGCTCTCTGAAAATATAATGAAAAAGGGATATTTTTTTACAAATATTATATAAGGTATTTTCAAACGATGATATTCAATATTAAGATTTGTCAAAAATTCGAATATCAAAATACTTACTTATTGTCTGAATACAAGTTGTTTGATTATGAAAAAATACTTTATTTTTTTTTCGAAATATCAATTGTTCAAAAACTTTTGATAAAAGAAATATTTAAATCAATATTTCGCATTAAATTCATCATGAATTTCATAAAGGTAAGAATTTGCAATACACTCGAAGATAATATTCAATATATGTATTACCGTCTAAACTACTTCAAGCCTTTCTATAGGATTATTTGACATACTGATGAAATACGTAATATTTTACTTTCAAAAAATCTTAATACCAAATACTATCGTCTGATAGTATTTGGTATTAACTAAATAATTTCCCGCCCGTCCAGAAATGAATGTAATAATGCAGATTTTATGACAAAAAGATTACAAATTACAGAATATTAAAAAAAATCCCTAATATATCCCAGGACTTATTCCAGAAAAACCAAATAAAGTCGAAGGAAAAATTCAAAATTATCATTCAATCAATAATTTTTTCTTCATCTTGCCAAACGATTTACAGAAATATAAAAATCTTTGAAGTCGGACTTAATTTGCAGAAGTTACAACTTTTTTACAGTTTTCAATACTGTAAAAAAATCAAGGTAGTCTAATTTGACTCTCTGTAGCATATCCCGTGTTATTACAGGGTGACTACAAGATGAGTTTTCTTAAAGACTAGGTCCTTCTCTACAACTCTTCTATACATTTCACTACGATCCGAGTGGTATTTTAGGAGATATTTATTGCCAAAAATGTTGAGTTTGTCCCCACTATGCGACCACTTGTTTCTATTGACTCTAGTTCTCGAGATAAACTGCCTTATATGAAAAATCTAGGATTTTTATATTTTAAAATTATTATAAAAAATTTAGATTTTTGGTACGAAATATAAGTGGTCACAAATCGAGACCCTTTTTATATTTAAATGCTAATTTACGATGATATCGAGATTTAACTTTTTTCAGATTTTTGTCTGAAATTTGGTTTTTTGGTAAGAAATACAAGTTATCACAGTTGAGTGCCTTTTTCCATTTAAACGCATATTTTTAAGATTATAAGGATTAAAGATTTTTATAAAATTTTACTTAGATTTTGCTAGATATATAAGTGACCACGAAGGTATAGTGGTTCCAAAACGCGTTTTTGGAAATAATTCTGTAACTTTTGAACCGTTGGAGATATTTCAATAAAATTTCACATGATCAGAGGTGAGATGTTTTCGAATTGATTTGGGGTACAAAGTACAGGGGGTAGTGGTTGGCCCTCCAAAGTTGGCCATCTTGGGTACGTAATCCTTTTTAAAATCGACGGAAAATATATAGATAGTCCTGGTAAATCTCTATAAAAATACGCTTACATGTGTAAATTATCTCTTTTAGTTTAAGATATTCAGCTCGAAATAAATGTTTACAATTTTTTAGTTTTTTTAACTTGGCGGGCCCTAATTTTATTATTCGCCAGATTCCCTACAAAATTCTAAATAATATTGCTGCAAGAATCATATAAATATATGAATCCGTTAAAAAGTTATATTAATCTGAAGTTGGAACTTAAAAAAAATTTAAAACTTTTTGGATTTTTTCCCAAAAAGGTGGCAATATTTATTCACTGATAACATTTGTTTTTTGTTCTAAGCTTTATTATTTACTTAATCCGGGATGTAAAGTAAATCCGGGGGAGCTTGGGACAAAGATCTGCCCACAAGCTCTATCCAAAGTTTAACAATTTTGAAAAATCGTTTCAAATTGTTTTGTTATGTTTTCAAATTTCAAAGCTGGCATCGACTTAAAATTGCTTTATTTATATAACCCTATAAGTAAAGTATACACCCAAAAAGTAGTTTCTGACGGAGGCCCTTTATAACGACAGGGTGACCATTTCAATGAAAAATTTTATTTTTTTAAACTTGTTTTACACGGTTTGGGATTTTGGATATTTTCATGTAAGAAGGTGGGAGTTTTTTTTAATTCTTTGACTTTAGGATAATTTAATACATATTATACTAACATTTCAATAAAATATCATTATTCGTTTAAATTTTATTAAAATTTAAATATTAACTTTATGTTTTAAAATATTTAACTCTTAATTGAAATTTTGATTTTTGTTGAGAAATATAAGTGATCACAAATCGATGTCCTTTGCCATTTAAATGCTTCTTTTCGGACATATCGGTTAAGCAGTTTCTGAGATTAAAATATAAAATTTTGATTTTTGGTAAGAAATATAAATAACCACAAATTGATCGCCTCTTTCCATTTAAATGTTTATTTACGGATATATCAAAGGCAAAACAATTTTTTTAAATTCAAAAATAAAATTTTGCTTTTTAGTAACAAAAAAAGATATATAATAAAAATATTTGTTTTATTGTAGAAATAAAGATTTTTGTATTGTATTTCTGAAATAGTAATGTGCTAATAATTTTTGATTTATTTATTTTAGTTCTTTATAAATAAATATATAGTTGTATTATTTTCCTTCTCTACGTAAACCCATATAAACCCCCCCACACATACACATTGAAACTTAAGTAGTGCTATCGTTTAATGCTCATAGCAATTTTCCAATTTTCTTCTTTTATTTTTGCCACAAATAAATAATATTTGATATTTTTTCCCCATTTAAACGTGAATAACATTAGTGTATAAATCTTAATGTATTTTCAATATACACATACATACGTGATTACTATAAAATACTTGCTTGCATTTATATATTTATATGTATGTAATTGTATCATATACATACATGCAAACATGCCATTTATACGCTTTACTGATTTCGTATAATAAACATTTAATGGTTTCATGCTTGAGGGAATCAATAGAATCCACTTCATATTTAAATTAAAAGAATTATTCTTTTTTTTTTTTTTTTTTTTCTTTTCCTCCTCACAACTTTTGGCATTAAAAATATCGAATATCGAAAGATTGAAGAACAGCAACAACATCATCAACAATAACAACAACAACAACCAATATAACAATACTAGTGTTACAATGGTAAATGGCAAAAAAAAAACACTTAATAAAACGTGCTAAATCTTAATTGTATTTAATTTCAAATTGAATACAAAATCATCTCTATATGTTTTGTGGCAAATATTCCATTAGGGGAAAATATTTAATAAGAATATAAATGAGTTAATGTGAAAGAAAAAATATGCTTTTTGTATGATTTGTAATAAAAGAAGATTTTGAAGGGTCCTCTAATTTGGTTTAGAATCTTGACATATTTAATTAATTTATATTATGAAGAATATAAATATTTAACAACAGTATTGCCAAGAAAATAATTTCTTCTTTATTTTGATTTTCAATTTCCTATAAATTCAATATTTTAAATTTTCAAAAATTACCCATAAATATTTATTAAATATTGATCTCTGGGGAAATTAAAATCTTATTATAATTTTTCAATAAATATTCATTTGTTACTATTTATTACTGATATTCACTTTACTCACACATACATACATACATATACACACACCTCAATAAACAATACAATTTTCAATTTTGCAACATTTCATTTATAACCATAAATACATATTTATGTATGTATGCATGTATTTATTTTTTACTTCCTGCAACTCTTCTCAATGAACTTTCAATTTCCTTCTCTAGATAATATTTCTGTAAAAATAAAAATCTACAAAAATGGTTAAATTGAAAAAATAAAAAAGAAAATCTGAATTATTGCATGATTTGATTTATCGATAATCTGTTCTAATAACATTATTTATGTTGGATAAAATGGCAACATCTTTCAGCTCTTTTCATTGCTGCCATAGTTAAGGTAGAGATAGATACAGCACGATTTAAGCCACTAACAAAAGACTACAACAACATTACCCACCTTATAACACACTATTTTAGTATTTTCATATACATATGTATGTGTAGGTATAGGTATCTGTGTGAATAACGACAATATTAAAAACCAATTCTTTATGTAAAGTTTACTTAACAACATTGCCACAACATTAAATCTCTTTAACACTTTTTATGGCAAACAACAGCAGTAGCAGCAGTTGCAACAACAAAAACATCTTTACTAATAGCTGTAGTAGTAGTAGTAGTATTAAGTAGTAGTTGTGGTAATGGTAGTTGTAGCATTATGCAGTAGTAATAGTAGTAGTGGTGGCAACAACAAGAACAACTTTATCTTTAGTTGTATACTAAATATTCTTTGCATTGTCATTATGGTGGTAACAAATCTGTATACCATGATATTGCCTCACAAATGCTAAACATTCTAGGGTAACTATTTATTTTAAACGCCTTTAGGTTATTGTTAAGTGTTAAGGTATGTTCAGACTAGCCAAATATTTGACCAAAATTACGTAACCACTATATAAAATATTTTGTTACTTCTCCATTTTAATGAGAAAATACTTTTTACTTATAATTAATCATAGCTGACATTTTACTTAATATTGTTTTCTCTTAAAAACCATTTGCAAGATCAAACAACGGCAATCAATTTTTTATAGAACTAGTGGTCACGCAAATTTGGTCAAATATTTGAAAATGTGAACATAGCTTTAGTTATAAAAAGTTTGATATTAATTATTTTTTATCAAAATAAATGTTTGTTAATAAACTTAATTTTACTTTAAATTGTTTTGTTTTGATATTAAATCAAATTGAATGTTTGGAAAATGAATAGCTACCCTCGTAAGCACATTCTTGCTATAATAGCTTCGTATTTATGCACAGTAGGGTGACTAGATTAAATAAAAATTTTCATTCATTTCCAGATACCGTTTTTCTAAATAAAGGTTTGTTTTTAAACAAATCCATATAATTATCCGGTTCACATTGGGGTAAGAGGAGTGGTTAATAGCTCTTAATGCAGGTATCAATACTTTAATGTTCACTTTTTATTTTTATATTGATCAGTAGGTGAAAACCATAAATTTTTTAAATTTTAATTTTTTTTTTTTTTTGGGAGAATGAGGTTGTCTGTCCTTCCATCCAAATGTTTGTTAATGTTTGCACATTTTTAAATTCAAAATCGTTTATTTATAAACTCAATAAAAATATCAAATTCAAATTTCATTTATTCGATAGATAATTTTGTTTTTAAACTAACTACAAAAAAAAATATAAAAAAATCATATTTTAATATGTTTTTTCGTTTAGTATTTGAAAAAAATTTTCCAAATATTTTGAAAATTGTCTTAAATTTTGAAGAATGAAACGGAAAAAATGTTACATGTTGTTTGTTATCATTTTTTTTTTTCGGAAAAATAGTACATATTTTCTTTTTTAATATTCTGTATTTTGTGAAAAAAAACATCCAGTTGCTCTCATAGAAAAAACACCTTAAATGCAGAAATTTTTTCTTATTGCTTCATCAAACATTACAAAAACTTTTTGAAAAAAATAAATAAGTTAGTTCTTCACATATACGTAGTAGAGGAGGGTAAAATTTAATGTTTGGAAGAAGGACCCTACACAAATCTAAGGAGTACATTTATGGAGGCTCAAAGTAGGGTTTTTCTGACATAGAAAATGTTTAATAACTTTTTGTTCCTTATACGATTTTAAAGATTTTTATATCACGTACCTAAAAGCTATTTTTTAGAATATTTTTCGAGTTATATTTATTCGAATTTGCAACTACTTATCTCAATTTTACAGTTAGTTAAGTAATAAAATTATTTATCGAATAAATGAAATTTGTCGGAACCTTGTGAACAAAGTACAGGTCGCAATTTTAAAGATATCTTGATGAAACTTGGCACAAGAACGAAGCATATTGAAATTGGTTGAGATCGAATCATTATTTCACCTATTTGTGCCAAATTTCATTAAGATCGGTCTATAATTAACCATAGCTCCTATATAAACCCCTCTTCCGAAAATCACTTTAAGCATAAATCCCATACAAATGTTAGTATTAAGAAAATATTCGACACAAATAAGTTTTGATTAAGTATGAATCACAGTGCCAAATTTTATGACGTACGGTCCATTTATATAATAGATCCCATATAAACCCACTTTCGGGAATCACCCTAAAGCGCATAAATTCACATAGATGTTAGTATAGGCAATTTTATTTCTTACCGTTTTAATATTTTTATATTTTACACTACTATCAACAAAAAACATAAAATTACTTTTGTATAAAAATCATTAAACAATAAACATAAAAGTGAAAACATAATTCTCAGATTTTTGTGGTCAAAACGATAACGGCAACGCACGCTGATTTTGAATTAAATCAAAGATAAACTTATCTTGATAATACAAGTAAAATAATTAATGTTGGAAAAAACTTCAATTCACTGTTATAATTTTCCAAATTCAATTCACTATTGTTATATTCCCAATTAGAAATTTCTTTAAAACTTCTTATATGACAATTTCTAGACGCGTTAGTTTCACTGCTGACTTTGTCATTTTCGCCCAAACAAAATACATCATGACAACGCCTGACTTTTTTTTTAATTTTAATTTCTTCAAGACTGAAATTTTTTTTTTATTTTAGTTTCTTCAAGATTGATTTAACAAGTTTTCTGTATTGGTAAAAAATTTATGACAGGATAATTTCATTTAAAAATCAACTTACATATTATTAAAAATACATTTTCTTATTTTTACTTTGGACACTAGTATAAATGAATTTTAAAAATATCAGCAATCAGTCAACAGTGCATAGCAAATAAAATGCCTTTCAAGAAACAATTAAAATTATTGACTTTTTCCTCTTTAGTTTTCTATATTGCTTAATGCTTCTCTCTTACAACTCTCTCAATTAAAAGTGGAAAAAGAACTCTAATTGAATGTTATTATATCAATACAACTTGTCTGATTTAATTTTTTAATTGTAAGAGTTGTATAATAATGTGACAAGATCATTCATCTGAAAACATAGATCCTCCTTAACAACTTTCTTATTAGGGTTGCCAGATTCGAATTGTGATATAACTTAACATTTCTAAAAAACGAACTTGAAACATATATGAAAGTAGGTATATAAATGTGTCGCAACAATAAGGATATAGCTTTAAACATTTTTGTAAAAGTAAGAGGTTTACATACTTAGCGTATCCGTTTAAGCCATAAAAAATATGAAGAAATCCGGTATTAGATTTTGGCAATTGTTATTTGCAAAAGTAAATAAAACAAATTGCACAGCATCTTTATATTGAATCTACACAAATATTTCAATATCCATTAACATTACTTTTAAATATTTATACAGGTCATTAAAAGAATTACTATATGGTATAACATAACCAGATTACGAATTTTTTGAGACCTATTTCTTGAAAAAAGGAAACTTATTTTTGGCCAAAATGTACCAGACTAGAGATTTTTAAACTTTGGTGGGGAACTGAAAATTAATTTAAAACCAGTTTTTAAATTTCTTTTCCATTTTCCGCTCAATAACATGCATAGTTTGAGAATTCTTCCTACATAGAATATAAGTACAAGATTTCGGTGATTCACTAAAAAAATTTCCTAACTACAAATTGTTTTCAACTTGACAAATTACATTTGAACTTCTAAATTGACAACTTCTAAAATATCTTGACAATCAAGTTCATTCATTCATGGCCGTCTTGCAAACCTATTTTTTTAATATTTTAATTCAATCCCACCAGAAGTTTTGAAGCTACAGATCTGTAACCAACTTTTTGCCAGTTGTTTTGCAGTGTGTAAACTTTCTAAAACAATATCTAATAAATTTAAAACCCTATTATATGAATATCACACACATACATTTATAAATATTAGCTACATTATATTTACTATATTAAAAATATTTCCTTATTTCTCCTTATTTTTTTAATAAAAATTTTACCCTGAGGTATCGTTAAGATTTATGCAATCAAAATTATAAATCATACTTATAACAACATTAGCAAATACTCGCACATAGAGCTCAGCTACATACATATAAGAAAAATCTCTGTATATGAACAGAGAATTATTGACAAAAAAAAACTCAATACCAAAAATACATACAGATTTAAAAAACTTAATACAATTTTTTCTGCTTCTTCCATTTACACTTTATTAAAAAAAAGAAAAAAAGAGATAAATAAAATATTCAGTTTTCTAACAATTTTATTCAAAGAAGTTTTTGTGACAGATAAAAAATTTATAAATATGTATATAATATTAAGATGGCCCCATATTGTATGGAGAGAAAAGGAGGTATCGATGATTCAAGCTCAAATGATAATTTAATTCAATATGAAAAAAGTACGAAAACCCCGAAAAAATATTTTGAGAAACGGTATCTTAGAACGAAGTAAATTTTAATTTGAACCAGGAACATCGATCCTTTCATTTTGGGGTCACACTAATACAAATACTAAATAATAAAACAGTTTATCTTTGCAAATATTTTGCAAAATTTATGTTTGTAAGAGAGTGTATATGTGTAAATTATATAAGTAGATTATTTAAATATTTTATACATTTTTCTTAAGAGTATGTAAGAATATGTATTGTGTTTATATGAGCATAAATAATAAATATATTAAATATTGGCATTTGCAGGAGACAAAAAGAAATAAAGTGTTACAAATTTCTCTTATTCTTTTATTTGCCCCTCCCTTCATAGTGTTGACTCTAAGGGGAAAAATACAAATAATATTTATGAGTTTGAATTATAACTATTTTTGTTTGTTTTTATATACCATACAACAACAAGAAATTATTATGTTTGTGACTTTTTCTACATATTTGCTGTAAGTATTTGTGTATAAGTAAATGTATGTGTTTTGATTGTGTTTGTAAGTAAACCAGATATTAAAGTATTGTTTATGTTTTTCAAATTGAAAGACAATATTTCCTTTTTCCGGTTTATGATAAGATTGCTAATGTTGTTGTTTAAATGCAAATACGGAAATTAGTTTAATACTCAAGTACATACATAACTTTAGATGTTGTATAAGTATTTGAAAATGGCCTTAAGTCAATATGGACTTAAACACAAAAGCATGACTAAACAAAATAATTATTTGTCTCTGTTATCTCATATTTATTTTAATTTTATTTCATATTATAATTTAACCAATTTTTTTTTTAAATTTAATAAATCTTAAAAAACAAGCTTATGTAAAAGCTTAAAAATATTTAAGGGAATTAAATGAAAACAAAAAACCATGAACTTTAACTCTCTCTTTCCCTGCTTTCCACAAAGCAAAAAAGATTAAGGATTTTCATAAAAAAAACCCATAGACAGGCAGGCAAACGTATACGAATCGAAATACGGACATAAGATTAAAAAAATACAAAAAAACCAACATTTTCCGCGCCAAATAACCACAATGACTACATGCAACGTATAATATGAGTACTACTCATGTTCATGTACTTACATACTTATATTTTGGTTTTTTATTTTTTTATTTTTAGCAACTTATATGGGCAATTCTATTTTTACATTTGCCTTTATGAAGCCGACCTTCAACCTCAAATATTTTTTTAAATTCTGACTTTTTTAAACAACTTTTGATGCAATTAAGTTAACCATATTAAATGGTGTAACACAAAAAAATTCAAGACCTGAAACGGTTCCATGTGATACCGGCAAGCATCCAAAGTCAAAAATTACAAAAAAAGTGTTTGAAACTAAAAACTTTTTTTATTTCTTTTTCTTGCTGTAGTCACAAATTTTAGCATAAATGTCCAATTCTTCTAACGTAGACTACAAACACTTGTAGAAAAGAACCAGCATGGATTTAATTACCTTGCAATTAACCAGTGTCAAAAGTCGTGACACCAAATTTTAAAAAATTTTAAAATTTTGCAGTTTTTTCACTGGGGATTTTACACCGTTTCGGATATTTCAAAATTCAAAACAGAGCCTAATAGCTTTTGAAATTATGCATCATTTGCCATACATCTCGTTAATATGCCCTCAATAGAAATGCGGTAGGAGGTACCCAAACTTGGAGAGAAAAAACGAGAATGGCTCCAAGAGGTGCTTTTGCGCGAGGCACACTCGCAACTTTATTTCAGTGAAGTTAGAGTATAGCGTTATCAAAGAAGGTTTCCAAATGACATTTAAAAATCATTCTGGCGTTTTAAAATATGAATCTGCTAAACGTGTATACGTATTTTAAAGAATTCAGCAATTTTGCATATTTTGTTATAGCGGATGTTGGCGTTATAAATCAATTTTAAACTGAAATAAATTCCTGTATAAAGTTTTACTTACGCAGAAAATATAAATTCACTAAAAATTTCCATCAACGGTTTTCATGGGCTACGAACGCGATGTTTTTAGTTTAACATTAATCGTCGAGGCACAACCAAAGCGCTAATCAAAATTGGCGATGATATATGTCAATATGTAGCTGCTTTAATACCATATATCAAAATCAATATGGATTTCGAAAAAAAGTAAGATTTTTCATTTAATGCAACTTTAGAGATTTGACTAAGTGCAATTCAAAAATGTATATAAATTACATTGTCTTATGACTTATTTAAAAAAAATTATGAATTTTGCAATAAATGGATGAATATGAACAAGACTACATCACTAAAAACTGAATTTTGCAAATTTTATAAGAAGGTTTTATAATTATTAAATCGCTAATATATCCACGCCTACTTAACTTATCGCGATATTTTTAATTTTTATTTTAGACACAGCATTGTATAGTACATAAATGCAATAATTTTTGATTTAGGACTATAAATAGAATTTTGGCAATTTTTTTATAAATTTATATCTTAAACCGCCATAACATTGATGCAGTTCTGTAAAAGTTATTCACGCGAACAGATCTGTGTTCCACTAGAGCCAAGAAATATTGGTACTAAATATCGTTGATGTGCCATTTAAAAATTTTCGAAATTTTTTTGAACATCAAAAGTAAACGAGTTTGAAGAATTTCCCATATACATTTTCGTTTTCATACTTGTACTTGAGAGTTTTGTTGGCTGAATTACTTACACAAAACTATGGCAAATTGTAGTGAAACTACTTATAAACGAGTAATTAAATTTGATAAATGATGACAGGCAAAGGCAAGTTGCTGTTAAAACAAGTTGCTGAAAAACATACAACAGCAAAAGCGACTTACAAGAGTAAGGATTAAAAAAAGGACACATACTAGTCGTACACTTGAAAACAAAGTACTCACATATATAGAGGGGATTAAAAATTAAAACACTTTTAACAAGCACTGACAGAACACAAAACACCAACTGCATACTAGAACCAATTGCTACTACTGTTGCTTACCAACTACAGCAATACAAACATATTAGCGGTAACATCTATTTCTCAAACATTACAAGTCCTAGTACATTTTGGTAAGCGTCATGTGGTATTAATCTATGATGGTTATAAAATATTTCATTTTACACCATCATTCATTCCTATTTTTTTTTTTTTTTTCTTATCTTACTCTCTGACCTCTTGATTATATACAAAGCTACAAGTATTTAGTAATAAAATCGCCAATTGAATACATTTAAACCTACAAAGCGAAAGAGAAAAAAATAGAAGTACATCTTTTTTCGTTAGGAAAATTTATGGCCTACGATTAAAATCATTTGGGAGCGAGTTAAACATCTACAAATAACAATGGTCAACTAGTTTAATGAATGCACTCTTAGGGATGAGTAGGAGTAGATAAATTTTTTTCAACTAATACAAAGATATTTTTATTGAACACAAATTTATTTTGAACATTTCAAACATAAATCTCCATATGAATTTATTGAGTATTTAGCGCACATTATGAATAACTATTGGGGTAGTGTAAAAGAGAAATATTTTGTTTAAGTAAATTAGAGAACAATTTTCTTGTTACTGTCTTTATTCGGATTGAGACTAGTACTTAGTAAAATACCAAGTAAACGAATTAGACAGAATGAGCTCTGCCTTCAATGTCCATCGTTATCCACATAAATATAAAAAGAATAGTAATACATAACCACAATAGAATTATATTTTTTAATGAATTTAAATACATTTTACATGAGATATCTAATTTGAGGACTCCATATTTGCTTTGATTAAAAATCTATATTGACTTTAGTTATATTAGGATATCGAAGAATAAATCTATTTTTATATTATGTTCATATTTCTATTATATTTAAAAAAAGAAGGAATTTGGTTACAAATAATTTTTAAATAATAAATCAGATTTGAAAACTTATTGATAATTTTTCATCTAAAGTATCTAAATGTTTTTTTTTTAACACAAAAATTATGTTTCTTTTTAATACACCATATAAAATAAAAAATTTAATAACGAAATTTTGGGAAGGGTATTATCCGTTTGTACATATGTCTGTAACACCCAAAATATTGGCCTAATACCCACTTTAATGTATACCAATCGGCTTGGAATCACTTTTCGAATTGATTTATCGATATCCACCCATCAAACTACAGGTCGCAATTTTAAATGATATTTGGTAGACATTTTTTATGGTCCAAGAACGAAACCTATTGAAATTGATTATGATCGGTCCATTATATCACCTAGTCCTCATTCAAATTTCTCCCTTTAATATGGGTTTAAGAATCATAAATGTCTTAAATATAGCAGTATTTGCTTGAAATTTTGTATATATACGTTTTGTATAATTAGAAATTATTAAATAAATATTAAAAAGTATATATATATATATTTTTTTTTTTTTTTTTTAATAGAACTTTACAATACTCTTAATACAAGTATCGGTCAACAATTGGCGTTAGGTACCATATTAGAATGGCTTAGGGTATCATATAGTAGGTTTTGGCAGACAATTCTTCCTTTGTTTCCTATTTGCACTTAAAAATACGATTCTGAAATTTTAAACATTTTAATAAAACTGCATATTTTTTAATATAATTGTTTTTTTTTTTTTTTATTTAACAGAACTAGATTCAAATTTCGCTAATTGTCGTTAATATTTTTATTACCAGATATATTCTCGCAAACAGTTTGAGGTCTTCGCTTTTATATGGATTCTATTAAATTAAAAATGTTCATTAATTTCAAAGTTATACTGGTTTATTTTAAACAGCTATAATATTAATCCTATCAATCATAAAAAAAAAAATCAGCTTATTTTTTTTATTTATAATTTAAAGTTTAAAAAATTGTTCAACATTTTTGCATCTTTAAAAAATTAGTTTTGTAAGATTTTATTACTATTTTAATCATAAAAAAAATCCCTTTTTTTCATATTCATTAAATAACTCCTAATTATTATTAATCATACGCTACCCAGGAAATGTGGAAAAATCATATTTCTTACTCCATTGTTTGTATTTAAAATAATGAAAGAGAAAGAGAAAAATCTAATAATCAACTCTTTTTAGTTTTTCAAAATAGCTAAAAATTTTTAATTATATTTATACTTATTACTCTTTAAAAATTTTATTTATTTTTTAACCAATTTTAATCATTAAAACTTTCCATTGATTTCAAATTTATATAATATTTATCAAACGCTCTTATTAAAATCGTATTAAAATTATATTTTTAACATCCTAAATAAACCAGTGTAAAACTAAAATTAATAATTTTAACAAAAACTATTTTTTTCATCATTAAAATTTTGTCAATTTTCCTGACATTTTTAATGCCAAATATATTCCCTTAATATTTATGTTATGTTAGCTAATATTAACAATTTTATCAATTAAGAATGTACCTTTTAATTTTTGTGTTATGCTAATTTATTTCAAAAAACTCCTAATTAATATTAATCATACGCTACCTATGAAATTTTAATATAACATTAATTCTCTAACGATATTTTGGTATCCAGCGGATTTCAATTTAATGCTACATTGATTTATAAAGTTGTGATTTTTAAAATAAAATTAATAAAAAAAAAAAAAAAAAAAAAAAAAAAAAACAATAAAAAATATAGTCAACATTTCTTAAATTCTTTATAGTTTTTACGTAAATTTGGAAATCATCCACATTGACCCCAAATAAAATTTAACACTTTGTTGCTCAGGGTAATAACAGGGTAACTAGAAGATTATTTTTCTGGAAGTTAAGTTTAATACCATCCAATTAGTAATAGTTTAGGAAATTAATATTTAATTCACTTTTTTTAATTTATTAAGTGCTAATAAATATAGATAGATAATTTTAAACTTTATATAAAACTGAAATCGGTTTTTCTTGTTCTTGAACTTAGGTTCAGGTTTTATTTTCGCTGACAAGTTATTTCTTTACCCACCCAATATTCAAACAAAAACAAATTCAACCAGAGCCATCCATTTAAACACATGATTTATTTAAATGTTATATTATTAGAAATCTATCCATGTGCTTGTGATACGTATTTGTGAAGGCTTAAACATAAATATTAATGTTGTTATTATTTTTGTGTATCCTGTGTAATTAATTACATACACTCGACAATAACTTATACTCATGTGTTATACGCAAGTAAATTTTCTTTCCTGTTTCGTTTTCGTGTAATTAATTTGATTTTGATTAGAAATACCATAGATGCATGTAAAAATATTACAAACAATTATAAATTTACACAAACACATTAATTAATAAACAAATTTATAGACCTTCCTATTTATTTACAAATACCCATTCACACGTATAGGACATTTATAGTTATTAATGTGTTTGCAATTTAACGTGGGTTTTGCTGAGTCAAATACTGGAATATGTTTTATGCGAATATTAATGGTCTTTAAGCAAATATGTGATCATGATAAATTGTCATATTTTTATTGTGGCTATACATATTTTATATATGGATATAATAAATTTTTGTTGTAATATTTAATTCCATTCTATGCAAATATACTACAGAATGAGTTAAAGTTAATAGTTTAAATATTTAAAGCATGACTTTAGTTTTAGGTCAGTAATAATTTTAAATTTACTTATTTGTAAAATAATAAAAAAATATATTTCTAGTTTAATTTTAAAACCCACTAGCTCATAATATAGCTAACCAAATCTCATACATGATTATAATCACAAAATAATATTCTTTCATATTTAAGCATCTGCATGACAGTCTATATAAATGTTGCTGCAAATTGTAGCCTTAATTGAGACATTAATAATCATTGACATTAACATGGCACTTGAGTGAGTGTCTCTTCTCTTTATATGTATGTAGATATATGCATATGTGTATGTGTTTAATGCAAAGAAGAGTATGTGTAAAAATCGATTAAATTTTTAAATGTTAAAAGACATGAAGAAGACTTTTATCATGCAATTATTGTGAGTGTAGCAGGAAAAAATATTTCAATGAAATTTCATCCAGCTTAAAAGGTATTTATTTATTTTTACACAGCAATTTTCCATTTATTTAATGTATTTACATGAAAATCTTCATTAAAGATTAACATTTCGATTTTTTATTTGTTAATATTTAACTTTTGATAAAATTTCCAGGAATTTATAATAAAAAAAGTGTTAAAAATATATTAAGTGGGAAAATAATTTTGTGGCTTTGATTATAAATGATGAAAAGAAGATTATTATATATTTTTATACCTACATATGTATATTTTTAATAATATATTACGATAATAAATAAATTTATTAAAATTAAAAGAAAAAAGGTTATGATAATAATAACGTATTAAGGTTAAAACTATATGTATATGGGAAATTCTTCACTCGTTTACTTTTGATATTCAAAAAAATGTCGAAAATTTTTAAATGGCACATCAACGATATTTGGTACGAATATTCCTTGGCTCTAGCGGAACACAGATCTGTTCGCGTGAATGACTTTTACCAAACGGCATCAATGTTATGGCGGTTTAAGATATAAATTTATAAAAAAATTGCCAAAATTCTATTTATAGTCCTGAATCAAAATTTATTGCATTTATGTACTATACAATACTGTATCTAAAATACAAATTAAAAATATCGCGATAAGTTAAGTAGGCGTGGATATATTAGCGATTTAATAATTATAAAACCTTCTTATAAAATTTGCAAAATTCAGTTTTTAGTGATGTAGTCTTGTTCATATTCATCCATTTATTGCAAAATTCATAATTTTTTTTAAATAAGTCATAAGACAATGTAATTTATATACATTTTTGAATTGCACTTAGTCAAATCTCTAAAGTTGCATTAAATAAAAAATCGTACTTTTTTTCGAAATCCATATTGATTTTGATATATGGTATTAAAGCAGCTACAGATTGACATATATCATCGCCAATTTTGATTAGCGCTTTGGTTGTGCCTCGAAGATTAATGTTAAACTAAAAACATCGCGTTCTTAGCCCATGAAAACCGTTGATAAATATTTTTAGTGAATTTATATTTTCTGCGTAAGTAAAACTTTACACAGGAACTTATTTCAGTTTATAACAAAATATGCAAAATTGCTGAATTCTTTAAAATAGCTATACACGTTTAGCAGATTAATATTTCAAATTAAATCATTTGGAAACCTTCTTTGATAACGCTATACTCTAACTTCACTGAAATAAAGTTGCGAGTGTGCCTCGCGCAAAAGCACCTCTTGGAGCCATTCTCGTTTTTTCTCTCCAAGTTTGGGTACCTCCTACCGCATTTCTATTGAGGGCATATTAACGAGATGTATGTCAAATAATGCATAATTTCAAAAGCTATTAGGCTCTGTTTTGAATTTTGAAATATCCGAAACGGTGTAAAATCCCCAGTGAAAAAACTGCAAAATTTTAAAATTTTTTAAAATTTGGTTTCACGACTTTTGCACAATACAATTTGACACTGGTTAATTGCAAGCTAATTAAATTCATGCTGGTTCTTTTCTACAAGTGTTTATAGTCTACATTAGAAGAATTGGACATTTATGCTAAAATCCGCGACTACAGCAATAAAAAGAAATAAAAAAAAAACTTGTTAGTTTCAAACAATTTTTTGGGAATTTTTGACTTTGGGTACTTGCCGGCACCACATGGAACCGTTTCATGTCTTTGTGTTACAGCAAAAAGTGTTGTTAACATAACTGCATCAAAAGTTGTTTAAAAAAGTCGGAACTTAAAAAAATATTTGAGGTTGAAGGTCGGCTTCATAAAGGCAAACGTAAAAAAAGAATTGCCCATATATTTAATATGCACAGTGGTCTCCTTTTGAAGGACTTTATACAAATATCAGCTGAAAAGTATGAAATGAAGCTTCAACGGTCACCCTGTGTTTCTAGTATTTAACCCGTAAATTTTTTTTTATTACCCGATTTTGCCCATTTTCAATACCAAACAAACCTCACATAAGACAAATAGTTGAGCCAAATCTTTTTCTGCTCTGTTAAAAATCTAAGCCTTCATCACCATCGAATATATCAAAATAATTCTTAAAGTTTTAAAAAAATATGTTAAATTTATTTTTAATTTAATAGTCTTCAGACCCTAAAATATATTTAGTATAATAAAAAATATTCTTTAAAATTTGCCAGGCAACAAATCTAATTGTTAATTTCCTGTTCCTTTCAATTTAATATAAAAGTGCCAAAAGGAATGTTATAATACCACATATGTTTTTCTTTTAACAAAAGGAATTTTAACTTTAAAATCAAACAATTTGTAACACAAAAGAAAAAACATGAAACAAAAAGACTTAATGACAACTGTGAAGTGAAGCAATTAAATCAAAGTTAAATCAAAGACATCAACTCATTGGCTATAAAATTTAATTTAAAAGAATTTTAACAAAAAGGAATTTTCATTTTATTTTATTTAACTTCCCTTACCCCAATCCAACATAATTAATCTTCATTATTGTTATTATGAGTTTGTTGTTAACAAAAGTTTCTGCTTGTTTTTTGTGGTTTGAAACACACTTCTTTACAACCTGAACAAAATGTTACAAACTGTATATGAGTATGAGTATGAAAATAGTTAAAGTTTACTTTTACTCATTTAACCAACACACAAACAAACTATAACTCACTTATTACAAACGGTTGACTGTTGTGGTTTCTTGCCACAATTTGTGGTTATACCACAGATTTCATACAGCATCTTGTGCATGAATGACTGAGGTAAATACCAGCATGTTTATACATATTTAAATAAACAAATAAACAAACTAACATACAATTTATCACTTTACAAACTTAAACGGTGGAAAAATGTTCATTTACCTGCTGATGTATTAAAGACAAAAACCATTATATGTATTCCTTAAAACACAACAACTGAGGTGCCAGTCTTATTGGAATATTTAGGAAATATTTAACAAATTGAAATTAACAAACTCATTCAACTCAATTAATTGAATGGTAAAAGTTTTTGGCTACAAATTTGTTTGATTTTGTTGCCATAACAAATCCAGGACTCACGTTTGATGACTTCCGACTTAAACTTAATTAAATCATGAAAACTTTTGTTAACTTATTAACAAAGGTGGCCAAAAAGAGTTAATGAAATCTATTGTTGAAATTTATTTATTTGACTGGAAATCAAAAGTTAATTGAATATCAAAAGTTGTAAAAGTTATAAAAGAAAAGGTAAAAAGAATACCAGCAAACAATTATCTTTAAATTTTGTTACTTATCTTAAACCTTAATTTGTTTGTATATAAATAAAGCCCAAGATCTATTAAATTATATCTTTCAACAATAAATCTTTCTTGTCATTCTCGCTACAATTTTAAAACCCTGTCAACTATTACATTTTAGCCATTACTCAAACTATTATTCAAAAACAGATTAAGATAAACATATTTTAAAATTTCTTAAAACTCATAAATTCTAAAGCAACAAACCATAAACAAAGAATAAGAACAAAAAGGCTTAAGCATTTCATTTCATCTGTTGAAATGTTCAACTATCAAAAAAGACCATATATGTATGAAAAGAGTAAAAATTACTATAAAAAACAGAAATATAGTAAAATTTCATTTGAAAAAACAACAAAACTATGAGTAATAAAAAAAAAAACGCCTTTTGCATGTTCATTGTAAAAATAAATTTTGTGGCAATGGCAGCGATAATTTTTTTATTTTTGTTGCTATTGTCACAAACACTTTCTGTTGCCAATGATAACTAAACCCCTATACAACAAATGTCAGTGGAAGCAATAGCAACAATCATGATGGCAGTTTTGGTGTTGATGACAATGACAATAATGCTGGTGAGAATAAAGTTTAACTTAACAAACACCCATACATATACACACAACATACAGCTCACTGGCTGACACAGATACAAATAAATAAAAAAAAAAAAAAAATGAATTTAGACGTTGTTGGTATATTAGAATAGTGTTAGCAATAGTGTCATATAGCAAATTCATTGATTCGAATTTATAAATTTTTGTTCTTTTATAAGTATGTGAAGTTTTATAGAAGATGCAAGTGTGGATTTTAAAAATTTGTTTTATTTGTTGTTTAGACAAAATACTTCCATATATTGCAAAACCATATAATGTTACCAAATAGTGGTGGGTAACATGATTCTGTTTTTGACACCTTAACAACAAAAAGAAAGTCTCTAATGTATGAATTTTATTTTTGAAATTTATTTAAAAATTCACAAGAATCGTTGAGAAGACCATTTTGCTATATGATAGCGTATGAGTGATTTTAATATGAAATTTAAGAAATAAATATAAATTGTTGTAAAACTTGATGTAAAAATATACAACATATTGCCTTTTTTTCTAAAAAAAAAAATAACTTGTGAGCAGGCTTGCCAGACTTGGAGATATCATCCAAAGTTTGGGATTTTGCAAACCGCTTGGAGACAGACAATTTTGTTTTGGGGACAAAAATTTTCTTTGGGATATTTCAATTATTTCGAGGATTTGTTTGGAAAATATAAATAAAACTGTGTTGATTCTATTGCTAATTATTTAAATAATATTAAACTTAACGTTTGTGGTTTATATAAAAGTTTTGGTATGAAATATAAGTGATCACAGATTAAGTTTATTTTTTTAAAAAGCACAACATTCACTGAGTTATACAGGATTTTTAGTTTTCATTGGAATTTTTATATAGAAATCGATTTTTGGTATGAAATGTAAGTGATCACATATTGTCTTTAATTCTATGTAAATTAATTTTGCTCAAAGGCTTTAAATTTCAAAATGATTGCTGGAAAATTTCATTATAAGTAACTTTCTACATCAATTCTTATGTTTAATATCCTAGCAAATTATGCAAATTTTAAAAAGACGTTTTCTTTAATGATCTTCGAAATAAAATTCATTACGCTCGTATAAAAACACATGTTGAAGTAAATATAAATTTTATCCCATTAATTCGAACGAAAAATTCGCCGTTCTCCGTATAAATGGTCATACTATTGACATTCACATGCCGACTATATCTGCTAGAAGTACAGCAGGCTCAAAGCATCTGGTTATTGACACCGATCTTAATCCAACCCTCCGACTATGAGTGGTGGGTGCAGGGTAAACTTATAGAGAACTACGATAGGATTTATACTGACGGTTCTAAGATAAAATGTGTTGGATCCAACATTCTCTAAAGAAATGTCTGCACTTATTACTCTGTCAATGTAATAAAGAGCTCTCAATGCTAGGTCCACTTTTTACCATAACCTTAGTCCGAATCTCTGCACACAGAGATGACTTTGGGAATGTGCAGACGGACAAGTTAGCTAGATAGAAATCAGCTTTGAATATTTATAATTCGGTGTCAAATCACAGCCGAAAGTTTATGAAGAGATTGCTGTTAGTATTAACCGATACTGGGTGTTAGTCAAACATTCAAGCAGAATTGGAATTTCCTTCAATGACTATCGCAGTTGTACGGAAAGAGAAAAAGAGGAAACAGTTTTTAAGCTTCTCTACCAATGTCGTGACCTAGCAGTTAAAAGACATAATTTCATGGAAAACTACATACTAGATGACCTTGTGTTCAAAATTAAATGAAATATTGAGATTCCTCACGGCTACCACTTGGATCCTTGGTCATGTCAAAATGGGATAAATCAGACTCTACTTGACAGTTTGATAATCACCCCCATTAAGTTCGACATTCCGTTTGTTACATATCGAAATATTCATATTCTGGGTCCTCGTTAAATTCTAGCTATGAAAGTCTAGACGATGTCCATACGTCTATCTGTCCGTCCGTCCGCCTGCCTATTGAAAGCAGAATAGAGCTCGGGGCGGATCACCTAGGTGGACGAAATGGCTAAACTATTTCTCTTATAAACATAAAATATTATTAAAGAAGAAAACAACATAAAAGCACTCTAAAATGTAATAAATGCTGTTTTGGAAAGTATTCCAAAAAATATTAAACATTTACGAAATAAATTAATTTTCTAAATTTAAAACTCGAATCTGATTTTTCAGAGCACTCTTTTTTTATAATTAAATAAAACGTAAGAAATGCTTTTATGGAAAATATATATTAAACGTTTTATTAAAAATCTACAAAATATATATATCTTCCTTTAAATTTAAAATTTTAATACAACAAACAGTCTTTATCAAAAACATATTTGAACAACCATAATTAAAAGCACTATACAGTATGTCAAGAAGAAAATATTATTATTTCAACTTTATTTCACAATATTTGCAAATGTTGATAACATTGCAAATTTTTATTGTTACATTTTGTTTTAGGTATATTTCTTTAACGGGTTTTATCAGAAAAAAATTCATTATGAATATAATTACGAAAATACAACAACAAAAACTATACATACCCTTTAATCTACCTGTCAAGAAAATGTTTTTACATTTGCGTTTTTGTCGCTATGTGAAAAAATTTTTGGAACTTTTGGATGTATTATTGTCAATAAATCATCATTGTGATAATTATAATCACATAGTACAATAATATGCGTTCAAATCCATGATATATATTACGAGTAATTCATAAATTATATATTAAGTATGTCAAGAGAAAAAACTCCAGATCATAAACACATTAGGGGTTTTGTATAACCTCCAATTCGTGTAAAGTGTTAAAGATATTGTACAAATGTATTCCTTATTAAGATATATACTTAATAGAATATTAAATCGCTCCAAAATTCCCGTATATTGTAGTTGATATCTCTTAATATAGATCTACTTCAAATATTTGGCAGAGTTAAACCTAGAAAAATTAAGAAAAATTTTAATATATCCACTAGGGCTTATGATAAAGGACCGTGGAAAGAGTATATCAATTTTATCTTCCAAGAAACAATGGAAAAACACAGATGGATTACAATTACAGATGGGAAGCTACATGGAAAGGAACACTCTTATGGGGACAAAGTATTCAACAATTATAATCATTCATAATTATTTAAGTTGGTAAGCTCAAAAAGTTATAGAACGAATAATATGTCGTACAGGAATGTTTATACTATATAAAAGTACAATTTAATATGGTCAGAATACGCCGGAAATCTTCAAAATCCTTTAGAAAGCAGTTAGAAAATTAAATAATAAATATTCATATTTTCGCATTTAAAAAATATTGTTAAATACAGATAAATTTTATTCAAAATAGTTGGAAAATCGGTTTTATTATAAAATTTAACAGGTGTGCAGTAACATTTCTAGACTTTTAAAGCTCATTTAATAAAAACTAAAATTCAAGTCATGAGAAAAATAATGACTCCAAGCATATATGATAGGGTGATCGATTATTCGACTTTTTTGAGAAACCGGTTTTCGAATAGTTCGAATAGTTGGTATTTTAAAAAAACCGGTTGCACTTTTCGAAATTCAGAAAAAAACGGTTAACCGGTTTTTTGCAGAAGTTAATATTTATATCAAAAGACTACATTTCTTTAAAAAAATCAATTCTTATAATTAAGTTAAAATTTATTAAATACAAGCGTAAAAGCCTAACAATGTCAGGAAAAATAATATAATAATGAAAATATGCACAAACAAATCCGAAAATTAAAAGAAAAAAATATGAACAACCTTTAGACACCTTCCTCTCCCTAATCGAAGTCAATTATTTGAAGCCGTTCAAATTTATTGGAATTATATTGATTAAAGTTTTAAATTCGTAAACCTTTCAAAATAAAAAAATCGTCGTAAATGCGCTCCCTGGCCCAGTTTGTGATAAGATTTGGAGAGCAAACAATAAGTATAGCAACTCAAAAGTTCTTAATACCAAAACAGACTTTTTGGTCCCTGATAGAAACATCTGGTACTGTTAGAATTTGTTGAACGAATAGTTTTATAAGTATGCCGATTTTTAGTTTCTTACGTCGTCTGGGAGCTTCAGAAAGCTCTGGAAAGGAAACATTGCTTAGGAAAGATATATTTAAATCCATATATATAGATCCACGTATTTTCGCTCCCTGATAGAGATTTAAAAATCTGGCTCCGTTAGAATTTGTAGGACGAATAGGATTACAATTAAGCTGAATTTTAATTTTCTATGTCTTCTGAGAGCTTTAGAAAGCTCTGGAAAGAGAATAAAATTCTTAGAAAAAGACACATAAATCCTCTTATATCCGCTTCCTGATAAAAATTTCAAAATATGGCTCCATTAGGATTTGTTGGACAAAAAGTTTTATAATTAAGCCAAATTTTAATTTTCTACGTCGTTTGGTAGCTTCAGAAAGCTTTGGAAAGAGAAAAAATGCAAAGCAAATTATATATCTAGATGACTAAAAGATAATTATGTTTCAAAATTGTAGAAAAAATCATCTAAATTTTAGTTAGCATAAACAGAAACCATGGCTTAATATGGAGATAGTATATTAAGTCTCAATTGAAACGATTCTGCAGGTGAAACTTTTTTAACACAACACCTTTGGGTCATACAGGATAATTATTAATTATTTATTTGTTTAATATTACAGAATAAATTCCAATTTAGACTTAAACTATATTTTAAAAACATAAGAAATCAGTCTTTATGAATATTTAAAAAATTATTCCTAAATTTTCAAATATCACTATCACTATTTAGTACATATTTTCTGAAATAAAATGCTATTTTTGAAACCGGTTTTTTGTGTTTAAAAAAACCGGTCTATTCGACATTCGAAAAATGAACATTTTGAAAAACCGACAGCACATTGACTGAAAAAACCGGTTTTAAAACCGGTTGGAAAACCTCGTCGATCACCCTAATATATGAGCAAATAGTGATAATGCAGGAAAATTTATTTGCAAAAAGCTTTAAATATGCCAGCTTAAGGTCCAAACTTTCATCCCACATCATTTTTTTTTTCTCCTTATTTGAAGAAGAAAGTGACTAAAAGGTATTACAGGACCATAATGAACTAAAAAACGCACTAATGTTGGAATATACAAAATTCCAATTGACTGTGACATTCATTAATAATTTTATTTGATGCAAAAGGTTCCACAAGCAGTTATATATACCAACTGTTACCATTTTAAATTAAAAATTCCGAAATTTTGTGATTTTCTTAAGCAGTTTTACAAATGTAAAAAGAATTTCTTGACTCTAAGATTTTTGTGTTTGTTTAGTTTTTACTCCATTTCTAATAGTTTAAATCATTAAATATTAAATTTCTTTGAGATATATAGTAATAAATATATTAATTAACAAATTCGTATTAACAATTTTTATATTAACAAAATATTATATAGTTTTTTAAAGCCAAACTTCGACAAATTCTTGTTTTCTTTTAATGTAAAAACATTTTCTTGACATACTGTATATATAATAAAGTATTTAAAATATTTATCAACAAAATATAATATAAAATCTAACCTTACTCATATATTTTAAAAAAATTTTGTTTTATTTTATTTTATCACACGTTTTAAATATTGGCCATATTTCATTTGAATTTCTTTTTTAATTTAATTAAAATACAAACAAGTTGGTCATAAATTCTCATGATAATAATGTATGATAATAATTTATTTTATCATTATAAAAGTAAAAAAAAAAATGTCAATGAAAAGAACTACATTTAACCATTAAGTGGACACACAATATAGTGTGGGATTAAAGTTATTTTAAAATTGTTTTAAATAAAGGATAAAAGAGCTATTTGATTTATTTAATAATAATGACAAAACACCTACAATATTTCAATTAACAATTAGCTTATTTTGACGATTGAACAACTTAATTACAAACAGATTTATATTTATTATTATTTCTAGGGGTCAGATAATAGTTCAATTTGCTAAGAAGTATTACATTTAGTCAAATAGTCCAGCAAGAATATTAAATGTAGAAAACAAGAACCAATTATTTGTTATATTACATTTGAATATTTCCCCCTCTCTGTCTACCCTTTTGAAAATGCTTCTTATGAAAAGGCACAGTTGGCAATCAAATAAACCATAATGAATGGTTGGTGTCAATAATTTATGACCACAAGAGTTTAAATAAATTGCTGCAAATACTTGAGGCATATAAATAAGAGATTTTTGTTTTATTTTAGACAATGACATGTACAGATATCAAATTAATCCTTAACCTTTGATTCGTATTAAAAATAGAAGAACAAATAACATATTATCCATTTACATTATGTGAGATATATGTAAAAAAGTATTTTTAAAAACTTAAACCAAACTATCTTACATTGCGTAACATTTCTATAATATTTAATCATTCCAGGGTTAACTATAAAATAATATTTTACGTCACATATCTTTTTTAGCCATAATTCCCTACATTATATGTGTATCTGTACATTTAAAATCGTATGTACTTACATAACTGACTTCTTTATTCAACCACTTTAAACACATTCTTATACTTTTAATGCATTCGTTTTAGACACTTCATTTGAATTTTTGTGACTGCTACGAAAAAAAACTATTTCATGTACTAAATCATTTCCAGTAAATCATACGAGTATAAAGTAAAAGTGTGTATATTTTATGGCCATTTATATGTAAAAACCACCCACTTTTGCAAAAAAAAGAAATAATAACGAAAAAGTAAAATAAAACATCTTTATAAAATTTACTTCTTTGGGGTTGTCTGTGCCAGAAACTTGACTACAACTTCCAGGAGTTGTAAATGTATTTAAATAATTCTAAGTATACATTTTTTCGTTTTTATTTATATTTAAATTTTTAAATAAAAATTTATTATCATTTTACGCTTTTTAGTTTTATGAGTAAGAAATATTTTATTTAAGAAAAGATTTTAAATCTGGAATAAATTACAGCCAACTATAAAAATATAGAAAACTCAGGCGCTAATTTTGTAAAACTGTTCACCTTGTTTTCAATAATATTTCATATAAATTGTTTTTTGTTTTTAAAAAATTTTAATGAACAATTTTTCAAAGATCACCAATGCAACCAAAAATATGCTTTATAAAAATTTTTCTTTGAGCATGAAAATGCTCTTAAAATCAAAAAATATGCCCTCAGTATTAAAAAATATTTTCTTAAAAAATTATTATTATTTTTTTTTTTTTTTTTTTTGCTAAATTTTAAATATATCCTTTTGCATTCTACAATAAAAAATATCTATCAACTCAGATTCGTATGTGGCAGTAAAATGAAAATTTGCAGAAATTTTGTTGGATGCAAAATAAGTAAACTTTGACTCTTAGATGTAAAATATGCAAAATTATGCTTAAGTATGAAATATGCAAAAATAAGCCATTTAAATTTGTAGCGAATTATATTATATTAAATACTAATGCTATAAAATAAAGATTTTTGTATGAAAATATGACAAAATATGGCGTTTAGCTCAATATATGCTGTAACAAATCAATCCCAAAATTCTTAAAATTTTCTGAAATGGATAAATTTAGCAGTTGAATTCATTTGAAACCCAGAAAAAATGTGATTTCTTCTGGTGATCACAGATTTTTGTTATTTTTGCTTTAGCAGTTCTTTTAATGAATAAATATAATTTTTTGGAATTTTCTATTGGATTTTTTATTATTATTATTATTATTATTATTATTTTTTTTTTTTTTTGGGATTTTATGGATGATCACAGATTTGCATTGTTTTAGCTCTATAATCTCTATCTAATGAGCTCTAAGACTATAAAATTATTATAGAAAATAAACTTTTTGTTGCGTTTTATGGGTGATCACAGATTTTTTAAAATTTTTGCTCTTATTACCGAGTAAATTGAGTTTTTAGTATTTTGAAATTTTATATTTAAATAATCGATTTTTGTTGAATTTTATCGGTGAATTATTATTGCTGTTCTAGGAGCTTTATTTGACAAATTTTTGTTATTTGGGCTTTATTAACGAATAAATTAAGTTTTTAATTTTTTTTTTTTCTGAATTTAAAAAAAAAAAAAAAGATTTTTGTTATTTTTATTTTATCTATTTAGAGAATAATAGTTTTTTTTTAATTTTCTATTGAAAAAAAAACATTTAGTTGGATTTTATGGCTTTAATTAACGAATAAATTGGGTTTTTAGCTTTTGGAAATTTCTATTGAAAAAAAAACGATCTTCGTAAGATTTCATAGGTGATCAGTGATTACATATATTTATATCCACCATAAAATATGTCGAACAAATTATTTAAGACTCCATAAAGTAATTATTTTGTGGATCCTGATAAGATTCTGTATCGATCTAGCTATGCTCATCCGTCCGTCTGTCTGTCTATTGGAAGCAGTATAAGATATGGATTGCTCAAATATTTATATTATACTTATAAGGTTTATTTGGTATTGAAAAATAAACAAAACAATTATGGGTGAAATACTAAAAACACAGGGTGTACGATATAACAGATGGTTCAAAAAAGTTTAAAAAGTTGCAAATGGTGAGTATACATATTCGGTCAAGCTGAATTTTCCATTTGAAAACTAAAGTGATTTTTTTTTTTTTTGTAATATATAGGATATGGATATAGGAAATGGATTTTTTCTCGATTATTGGTTATTTTTGATCCAGGAGGTCTATTTACCAAATTATAAATGTTATATATTTTAGTTGGATCATTATATTTGCACTAGGAAGATCACAAATTTTCATTTGCTTTAGTTTTTTATTGTTACTTTAAGATAAAAGTCTATTTCTCTGTATTGATTAAAACGAATTTATTTGTAAAAAGTATCAGATTGTCTAAATAAAAGAACTTACAATTAATTTAAATATTTTTTCGCAAAATGTTCTTTTATAAAAAAAAAAATGTTTTTATTAAGACATAACTCAGGAAATACCTAATTATTCACATTTAAATTTCTATATTAAGGACTGCAAGCAAAAAAATCAGTGCATACTTTTAGGGTTATAACTTCTAATATGGCAAAAAATTCATAATTCTATTAACTGGTTTATATTTATCACTATGCTCAGTAAAGTGCCTCACGAAAAAAAATGTACCCCTCTCGAAATGAAGACAAGCATGTTCTTATATGATTCCCAAAATATTACATCTCAATGTTAAGATTTACGTGAGCAGGACCATTTTAAAAACACCTTTGAAATTGCGTATTTATTTCAATATTATTATCAAAATTTTAGTTATAAGAAAATTAACTTCAAATTATAATAGAGGCTTACCACGAACTTGAATATTCATTTAAATAGTTATTATATTTCTTTTCAGTCGCGGAATATTAAGATTTCACTTACATTTTTTATAATATTTTCTTTTTTCAAACATGTAATTTTGTATATTTCGGACATTTTTCAAAATATATTAGTTTTTAATGTACCATAGAAATGGAATATCCAGTTACTATTGAATATAACACGTAATTAACCCATTATGAGCCAGAGGGCCAATTTTATGCACTTAGTTCCCGAAATCTTAAATTACCAATTTTTGCAAATAAATTGCATGGAAGTACTTATTACACTTAAATTTTATGAAAAGCATAATAAGCTCCTTTAAAACCGCGACAATAATCGAATAAAAAGGAATTTTTTTTTAATTTAACCGCCATTTTACACCAATTCGCCACTTTCTTGATAAATTTATGCTTTTGAGGGCATGTATGTCCTTAACTAACCATTTATTTGGTATAAAAATTATCTTAACTAATTATGGACCGGAAATCCCAAAGAATGATTTATGCAACTAAAGGGTTAAATGAATGCACATATCAAAAGTACTTAATGAGAGCTTTCCAATGATGCGCTAAAATATAATTTACAATGAAAAATTTCCATTATTAAATCGAAATTTTAATTTCGCGAGAATGAAAACAAATTTTAAATTGTTTTTTGTTCAATATGTATTAGACGTCATTTTTCTTTCATATGTTGTACTTTTTTTGACAAAAAGTTAAAAATTGTGTATACTGTCGATCGAAAACTATATTTTTGGAGGTATTTTAGAAATGGTCCAGCTCACGTAAATTAAATAATTGAACCGAAATATTTTGGGAATGAGTTTAAAACATATCAAGCTTTAATTTTAGGGGGGTACATTTGCAACTTTTTTTGTCCCCATACAAATCAAGGCACTGTAATGCTCAGTAGCTATGTGCTAAGTTTCATGGTAATAACGAAACTAGTTTTTCTTAAAATAGAAATTGAACAAACAATACCTAAGCACATAATTAACATTTTGAATGAAAACTCACATCGGTCATATAAAAAAATTGCTTGGCAGTCAGGTGTGTCACAAAATACAGCTTTTTGAGTCATAATATTATACAATGAAAGGAAACCTAGTGCTGACGAAAAGTATTATTTTCAGATTGTAAGACTCAAAGCAAATAGATAGGGTTTTGAGAGAAAATCTTCCGTCTCTAGAAGAAAAGTGTCACAAAACGTTAATTACTCTGAATCTTTATCAAAAAAATTTGAAAGGAAATCTAGCCTGAAGACGAACAAAGTACAAAATTTTCTTTTAGAAACGCAAGCAAGAATTTGGAGGTAAAAAAATAGCGTGAAAGTACTTTCACGATTTTTTTCAGAAATTTTATTGTTGCATAATAGACGATGAAACGTTCGTAATGGCTGACTTTTTCCAGGAAGTTGGAATTCTAAGTTGCAAATGCTAGAGGGAATATAGAAGAAAAATATAGTGTATCAAAGAAATAAAAATGCCCAAGAAAGTTTTTGGTTTCGCAAAGTATTTGCATAGGCGGTGTTTAAGGATAAATGCACATAAGCAAATATCTGCTAATGTAAGAAGAGAGCACAACAAAGTTGTAGTTTCTCAATGCTTTTAAGTTTTGTGTAATAACTTGTTTTAGAAAAAAGAGTATGAAGCATGAATCACTTATAAATAAAATCTCGAATAGAGCGAAGGTGCGTATCGCTAAAAAATAAATTATTCTTTTGTTTTACCCCTAAACTAATCCCCGTTTTTTATTATTACAATATTTGTTAAAAATTAATCACGATTCTCCCCCCAACAGGCGGGAAAGAAGCAGTTCATTCACAAAAAATTTTTTCATTAACATAGAAAAATACATGAATGAGTGCATTTGGAAAAGATTTTTCCAAATGAACTTATTCGAGAAAAAATGTGTCCGAATACCAATAAAATTTTTAATTTGAAAAATTTTAGAAAAGATCAGATATTTCCTAAAAAAGCAACACTAAATAATTGTTTCTAATTTACCCATTGGTTTAGTTTCTATTAGCAAATTTATATGCACGGATTTTTTCGTGCGCAGTTCTTAATTCATTAAAATGTTCGGGCTTATTGGTCTATTTGTTGCACATATTTTCAGTTTATTTATTTAGTTTCGTATTCTACACATATTTAAAGTTTTAAGTAAACAAAATTTTCCCACATTAAATTGTGCACCCATCAGAATTTAAGAAATAAAAGTTTCCTTATTTTCTTGACGCTAAAACTCTGTTAAAGGACAATTTCTAAAAAATAATACATTAAATCGACCGTTATATTCCTTTGTAATTTAGTTTTTTCATTTTATTTTTTCCGCTGACGTATTTAAGCTGCTAACCTTCACTTTTACCTTTGCAAACAAGTATGACGTACAAACCTGTAAATACATACCTACATTATATTTGTAATAAAGTTTCCACCATTTTTCGGTACACAACTCTTTACACTCCAGTGGTTTAGAAAACTATTATACGTTTTTATATTGGAATTTTGCATTTGAGTTTGGTTTGTTGGACTAAATTTAATATATATATATATATATATATATATATATATATATATATATATATATATATATATATATATATATATATATATATATATATATATATATATATATATATATATATATATATATATATATATATATATATATATATATATATATATATATATATATATATATATATATATATATATATATATATATATATATATATATATATATATATATATATATATATATATATATATATTTCTTTTTAAAAGATAAATTTTTATTTTTTGTAAATAAAATGTGGCAAATTTTTGGGATTTTTTTTTTTTTTTTTAATTTAAAAAAAATTTAGATGACATTGATTTATGAGCTCTCATAAATCAATTTATATAAAAAAAATATTTTAAAAATACCTTTAAAAAAGTTTGTTCAAAATTTAATGGATTTAAATAAAATACTTTAAAAAACCAACAAGTAAATTCCATTTTATAAAATAAAAACAAATATAAATGAAATATTTACAACAGCAACAAGAACTCAAAACGAGTAAAGTAAATAATTAATATTTGTTAAACAATGTGAGTGTAGAAAACAAAACAAAAAGAAAAACCCGTTAACAATTGGAATTCAGCCAAGTTAACAAAAAACAATAAAAAATATTACAGAAAAAAAAATTACAAAAAAAAATGGAGAAAAATGCTAGAGTAGTATACAAATAAAGCTAACAAGCAAATACAACTGCACATTTATCTCAACACACATACACACACACACTCAAATAAACACACATGGTAAATAGAACAACAACAAATAGCACAACAAAGCAACAAAAACAAATAGAAGAAAAAAAGTAAACCACTAAAAGCTAAAGTATCATCAACAATGGCAGCCAGGGTGCTCAATTAAAATTACACTCTGCTACAAAATGAATAGATTATTTTCTTTGAGAAACAGTGTAATATTAACTATCAAAGGATAATAGAATATTAGAGTTCGGCATATATTTATACAGGAATCTAACCAGGTATTATACAAATTTATCAAAACTAATTTCTAATGTCTTCAAGGAGACATATAACGTACGCTAATAAATATATTAGGTAACCCTAATTTCAATTACATACTTTCGCATTATATTTACTCTCATATATAATAGGCTGGCCCGAAAATGAAAGATTTTGATGCCTTAAGCTCAAATTAAAATATGACAAAAAAAAAACAGAAGTAGGGATTCATTTCGTTCAAAATGGAAAAAGGAAGAAACAGTACTTTAAAAACTATTATACATTTATATTATATATATTTTTCTCTCTCTCTCTCTCTCTCTCTTTCAATCATCGATAGTTTCCATTTTGGGCTACCCTAATAATATACAGTTACCACTGGAAAAATAAGAAACGTATATTCTTGAAATTCTTAAATTGCAGCAAATATTTGATTGTGTTGTTGCATTCAAACTACATATACATATATAACTAACATTTGTATATTTAAACACATATATACACTACAGTGCCTTGACTTGTATGGGGACAAAAAAAGTTGCAAATGTACTCCCCTAAAATTAAAGCTTGATATGTTTTAAATTCATTCCCAAAATATTTCGGTTCAATTATTTCATTTACGTGAGCTGGACCATTTTTAAAAAACCTCAAAAAAATTACAGCATATGATAAAAATATGATACATATTGAGCAAAAAATTTGTTTTCATTATAGCGAAATTAAAATTTTAGTAAAATTTTCAATGATTTTATTGTAAACAGTATTTTATTAAAGTTTGAATATTTTGGACATTTTCCATACATAATTGGTTAAGTTATTTTTAAGGGCAAATAAGTTGTTAGTTAAGGATATAACGAAAGCGTAAATTGATCAAAAAAGCCATAAATTCGTGTAAATTAGCGGCTAAATTTCAAGAACTCCTTTTTATTCGATTATTATCGCGGTTTTAAAGGAACTTATTATGTTTTTCATAAATTTATCAATATTTATGTGTAATGAGTACTTCCATGCGACTTATTTTGCAAAAATTGCAAATTTAACCTTTTGGGAACTAAATGCATAAAATTGAACCTCTAGCTCTTAATGGGTTAATTACGTGCTATCTTCAATAGCAGCAGGATAGACCATTCCTATGATATAATTAAACATAATATATTTTGAAAAATGTCCGAAATCTTTAAAATTACATGTTTGAACAATGAAAATGTGATAAAAAATTTTTGTAAAATCTTAATATTCCGCGGCTGAAAAGAAATATAATAATTATTTACATGAATATTCAAGTTCGTGGTAAGCCTCTATTATAATTTGAAGTTAATTTTCTTATAACTAAAATTTTAAAAATGATATTGAAAGAAATACGTAATTTTAGAGGTGTTTTGAAAATGGTCCAGCTCACGTAATTTTTAACATTGAGATGTAATATTTTGGGAATCATATAAGAACATACTAGTCTACATTTCTAGGGGGGTACATTTGCAACTTTTTTTCGTGAGGCACTTTAATATATACATGTATCATATGGCAACACATTCATTTCTTTTCTTTATTTTTTAGTTCATTATCACATCACCAACGTATTCGTTTGTTTTGTAATACTGAGAAGTGTGTAAATATTTAATATGAAATACCAGCAAATGCTAAACAATTAAGTAAAACCAAAGTAGCAACAGCAACAGCAACAAAATATAATAAAACTCATTTTATTTTTTATTTATTTTTTTATGCAAATTAGACCTTAAACGTATGAGTAATTTTTAAAATATGTTTTCTCTCTCTTAAGCTTTATAGCACTCATACGCATTGTGGTCTTGAATTTCATTTTGCTTTAATTTTTTTCCAGCTAAGTTTATGATGAATACACTTGTAGAGCTAGTAAAACAAAATACAAAAAACAAAATATAATTTAAAGTACGAGTATAATATTATTCTTGGAAAAGCATTTTTAAAACAGTTGATTAAATATTCATTTATTATGCCATATACATACTACTAATCAAGATACATATTTTAGCATATTGACTTCGCATGAAAATGTCACAAAATGTTTTTAATTACGATTATGGAATAAATTTAATTAATTAATTGAAACTAACTATAAATTATAACTTTTTTGAGTTGTTATAAGACCTTGATAATGGCATAAATAATTGTTAAGCGTATAAGTGATATTTGAAATTTAAATCACGCTTTATATTTTATATGTATTATTACTAATATGAGACCATAGCATATTTTAATTTTGAAATTAACTTTTATTTATTGCAAATTTTTTTTTTCATAAAATATGTATACAACAAACTCCCAAATTATCTAGAAAAGCTAAAAAAAAAAATTATAAAAATAAATCATTTAGATGGCGAAAAAAATTTGTTATCCGCAATTACTTTCCCTTACGATAAATGTTTCAATGTTTTATTTATATTTGGCAAATATATAGAAAAAAGGGAAACCCACAACTGACTAAAACACACATATCAACAAAATACAGAAGACCGAAAAAAATATTACAATAAAATATGAAGAAAAAACTAAAACAAAATGTAAAAATAATAAAACTAAAATAAACCGCTTTTATACAACTAAAACAAATAGAAAAAATATAACAAATAAAATAATATTTTTTACAACAGAAGCAAAATAAATAACAGAAAGTCCACGAAATGGTTTTCAATAAATTTATTTTTAAAGTAGTTGACTACTATTAAATTTAACGTAGTCACAAAAATATGAAAGCTGACGTAAAGAAATTATAAGCCAAGAAGACATAAACTAAGGAGGTATGGCCTGCAATAAAGTAGTCCAAAGAAACTTATCAAAAAACCTAACACTTTGTATGTGTTATTGGAACTTTCTACAGAACTAATTTATACGTGTGAATAGAGAATTTTTTATTTCTGAAGCGAATTAAAAGAGTTGAACTTCTAGTTATTTTCTATGCTTACAGATTTATATTTTCTGAAGAAAGATGTTACCTTTTTACAGTGTTTTAAGATTGTTTAAAGATTTTCCCTATTTCTGTTCACAAATTTGTAACTTTTAAATCTTTAATAAATTAACACAAATTTTCACCAATAATTTTGGGAAAAAATGTTCATGATACTTGATAATAAAAGCTAAGTCCATTAGCAAATAATTTGGCAAACTCTCTTTTAATTTGAAATTTATTACATAAATTTAATGTAACCATTTAGAGGAACAAAGGTAGAAATATTTATAAGTAGAACACCATTTGGGGTTAAAGGTTATTATTCCGGAAAGACAGCCGGACGAACATAATATGGTCTCCATATTTATACCTTATACCACCATAGGTGGTTGGGGTATTATGCGTTTGTGCTGATGTTTGCAACGCATAGAAAAAACCATCAGACCACCACCTTAAAGTATACCATTCGACTCAGAATCACTTCCTGAGTCGATTTAACGATGTCTGTCCATCCGTCTGACCATCTGTCTGTCCATGTAAACCTTGTAATCAAACTACAGGTCACAATTTTAAAGATAAGTCAATGAAATTTAGCACACGATATTTTATTAGGCCAAGGACGAACCATATTGAAACTGGTTATAATCGGTCCATTATTTCAGTTAGCCCCCATACAAATTTCCTCCCGGAAAAGAGTTTAACGATCATAAATCCATTAAATATAGCAATATTTTAATGAAATTAGGTACATATAAGTTCTATATAAGTCTAAATTTCAGGAAGATCGGTCCATAAATTACCATAGCTCCCATATAAACCCCTTTTCAGCAAATCACTTTAAGGCATAAATCCCACTAAAATGTTAGTATAAGGTTAATATTCGACACAAATAAGTTTTATATAAAACGTAAATGATAGTGACAAATTTTACGAAGATCGGTCCATATTTTACCACAGCTTCCGTATAAAGCCCTCTTTCGGGAATCACCCAAAAGTGAATAAATTCATATAAATATAAGTATCGACGTAATATTCTGTATTCGTATGTTTTATTTTACACTTAATATGAGAATCGGTCCACAATTGGCCCCAAGTCCAATTGAAGACCCTTTCCCGAATTTTGACGTAAACAATGGTGTAGGGTATCATATGGTCAGGCTTGACTGACTATATCTTTTTTTCTCGTTTTTTTTTTATAATGATCCGCTGTAAATAGCGTATTATTTTGATATTTATTCTCCAGCCCCATACGACCTTTCATTATGAGATATTAATAAAAAGATTATGATACATAAGTGTTATATTTTAATGTAAATGGTTTTTTTTAAATTAATTCCGTGTTAATTAAAAACATAAGAAATTCAAACAATATGAAGAATTAGTAATTTTTATTATTAAGTAATTAATTGATTAATCATGATGAATATTTACTGAGTTATTACGGTTATAATAATGAATCATATCAATCACAAGATATCAATATTTAATTTTCTATTCACTAAAGCGCGGATTTTTTATCAGCTGGTCAGCATTTCCCACAGTGCTATGCAACAATTTCAAAGATATTATAAAATTTAGTAAATTATTTTTTTTTTTTTTTTAAACTTAAAAGTAAAAAAAAAGAACACAAAAAATTGTATTTTTCTCCTTAATAGCACATTTACATATGCCCAAAATCTAGTTAAAATGAGATTTCAATCGAAATCTATTAATTTTATGAGATTTTAATTCGGTTTTTCATACAAATCAAAATCTAGTTTATAATGAGATTTTACCGAAATCTCTTAAAATTTAACTAGATTTTAAAAAATAACGTTAGCCAACACTGTTTTTCTTTCAGTGTGTTAGTAAAATACAACAATGTGTTCAATAAAAATGACATTTGAATAAAAATAAATATTTCTAAAATTAAAATAAAACAATGAACAAATAAAATTTCAGTTTCAATTAGTAATACAAGTTAAATAAAAAGTGTTTTGTGAAAAATATAACCCATTTAACAATATGTAGTGATTGTGTAAAATGTGTTCAAAATGCAGATATCATACATAATCTACGCGACTGTCGAAAAAAACAATATAAACGGGGTAGATTTTGTTATATCGAAATCTTATTCAAACAAGATTTCGAACGTAAGTGTAAATGTGGTATAACATAAAGCTAAATATAATGCACATAAATTGACTAAAATTTCATTAAAATCAATGCATCGAACCAAAAAAAGGAAGGTAGTAGTTTAAGGGTAGTTTTTGAACTAAAAATCTCGTAGCTCCCTTATACTCCATTTACATTTGCCCAAAATCTAGTTTAAATGAGATTTCAAGCCAAATCTACATAATTTTATTAGATTTTAACTCGATTAAAATCTAGTTTCTAACAAGATTTTACCAAAATCTACTAAAATTTAATTAGATTTTGAAAAATGTCGTTTTTCAACACTGTTTTTTTTTCAGTGTGCTAGTAAAATACAACAATGTTATAAATAAAAATGACACTTGTGTTCAAACAAATATTTTTAAAATTAAAAATAAATAAATTTGTATTTGAAAATGTTCTTAAAATTAATTTAAAAAAAGTTTTTCAAAGAATTTTTGCTATTTAAAAGTGTTTAGTGCGTGTGTTTAATTAAAAAAAAAGCAATTGTCAAACAAAATCTACAAAACTGTCATAATTATTTTATGTAAACAGGGTAGATTTTCTTTTTTGGAAATCTAGTTCAAAGAGATTTTGAACGTAAGTGTAAATTGGGTATTAAGTGAATTTAAGAATTACGAGCTTATTTGGAAAGTGAATTATAAATATGAAATATTTAACATTTAAAAGCTATTTTCTTTTTTGATACAAAAGTATTATTATTATTTTTTTTTTTTTCAACATACTTACGCACAAATTTTTAATATTTAATTTTTTTATTAAATTATGAACATAAATAAATTTTTCATGTATTTTAAGAAAAAAAAAATTTATTTGTACCATACTTTTTGGAGGCAAAAGTGAAAAATGTAGGAAAAGTTTAAGTAAATTACTTCAGATAAAATCTATTAAGTTCTATAATTTTTGATGAATTTTAGGAATTTTTTTAATTTCAACACAAAAATATTTTTAACGATAAAAAAAAGTGATAGTTAGCCCAGCCCCTCCATATGATACCCTACACCATTGTCTGTGTGTACCAAAATTCGGAAAAGGGCCAATTGTGGACCGATACTTGTATAAAAGTGTAAAGAATAACATACTAATACAGAATATTATATCGATACTAACAATCACATGTATTTATGCCCTTTTGGGTGATTCCCGAAATTGGGTCTTATATGGGAGCTATAGTAAATTATGGACCGATCTTCGTTAAATTTTGCATTGTCATTGCACTTATAAATCATTTATTTGTGTCGAATATTAAGTTGATACAAAAATTTTTATGGGATTTATGCACGTTAAATTGATTTTCGGAAAAATGGTTCATATGGCAGCTATACACGTTCTACTTTGGCGTTACGACCAATGATTTTTAATTAAAATTGTCACTTTCAGAACGAGTTCTGTAGAAGTGTTACTTGGACAATACCCATTCTATGGAACCATTCAAGAACTAATTCTTTAATCAATGATTTTTGTTCGAAATTGTCAAATTCGGAACTCATGCAATAAATCAATATAATTTTGTTCCTTTTCTTTGGTTTTTTAAATTTTTAAATTTTGTTTTTTAAAAAAATCAAGGAAATAATTTGGGAACCAGTAATTTGTTCAAAGAAGTGATTTAGAAGTCATACAGAATTAGTTCTTAAGCACTAGTTCTTACAAACATTCTTTAAAACCAATATAGAATCATAATAAAGATTTACTCAGTGAGTTCCGGAATTGGTTGTGAAATTCCGGAATGTTATTAAAGGATGTTATTAAATAATTTTAAGTGGATCTGTTTACACCAGTTCTAGAACTAATGATTTTAGGAGGTGTTCTAAAATTTTTCTTGCGAAATATAATTTTTTTAAGAAATTTTATTTGACATTAGTGGGTTAAAAAACTATCTGAGTATAAATTGGAGGCAATTTATATTATAATATTTTGTTTTTTTTTTTACTAAATTAAATCAGTTGATTCATTCTTGATATATAAGCAACCTTATTAAGTTTCAATTTAACGAATTATCCCGAGCCCCTCCTTGCCGCAGAATTAGTGCTAACCTATAAAATGATTTATTATTATGATATTATTACTTTAATAAATTTTTTGTGCACCATCTTTAATTTTTTTCACTAAAAACACATTTCATATATTTTATTTTACTATTTTTGATAAGCGTAACAAAATCAAGTAAAAAAGAAAACCAACAACTTTGAAAAATTATCAAAATATTGTGGATTTCTTGAAGGCAACTACGCTAAAAATAACAACAACTACTAACAAGTATAAACCCAGCAAACACAGAGTTATAATATTTCAAATGTTTGAATTCAAACCTTACTTCAAATCTTCATCGATATTGGAAAAAACCCCAGTTTTAATAAGAATACTAATTATTCTCAAATCATTATCAAACTTTTATATTCTGAAAAAGTTAAATTTCAAATCACTCTGTAATTTAAAATTCAAACTTTGGTTTGCTGGGTAGAAATCATCAACCAAAATTTAATGTATTTTTCATGTAAGTTATTTCACACATACAAAAGAAAACCATTGGTTTCCAAAGCTGTGTTGTTAAATGTTGGTTGACTGGCATGCCATGCAATGTGGCATGCTACATAAAACAATAATCAACATAACATGTGCGTGTTGACATCAAAACAAAAACAACAAAAATAAAGAAGCATCTAACAAAACTAAATAATTTGTTTCTTGGAAATATAAACTAAATGTTAAAGCAGCAATAATATACATGAAATATTAAAGCAGCGCTAAAATATTATATAAATTATAAATGTATATTTTAGTTTTTCTCTCTCTGTCCGCAGGCCATCACTAGTTTTTTTTTTTTTTTTTTTGACTGGAAGCTATATGTAGCTAAAGGAAATCTTTGTTATTGTAAAGGGCCAAAAAGTACATACCGCCCCTGCTTTTTCCCCTCTAAACATACACCCACAAACAGCTTCCTTTTAGTTAAAAGCACAGCTGCTACATTTTCCTTCCTTTTGTTTTGTTCCCCTCCGTTTTAGTTCAACAAATTTCTCCCCTCGTTTAATTTTTTTTCCTCTGAGGTTTGTTTTTTTTTTTTTTTTTTTGCTCTCTAGTACGGATATTTTTCTATTTACTTGGCAACCAAGTTTTGCCATAATTTTGGCATTTAATCAAATTTTATTACAAGTAATTTTTCGCCAAGTTTTGGTGAGCGAGTATGTGTTAAAAAGCAAAACGACAATCAACGTTTTTATACTCATTGTCGTACATCAGTGAAAACAAAAACAAAATGTTGAAAATTATGACAAAGAAAGCAGAACTGTTAAAGAATGTAAACTTAGAGCTAAATGTGTGTGCTATGTGTCTATTAAAAATGTTGCTTAGCATTTCATTTTAAGTATCAAATTTTTTAAAGGGCAAAAAATTCCTATATCTTTTAATTCTCTTAAGAACTGTTTCGTCCTCTAGGCTGGCACAGGTACTTACTCATACGTGTATTATGATAATAATGATGATGCCACAATAATAATTATGATAATAATGATTATCATGATTGTTTAAGTTGTTGTTATAGTTTGGTGTTTATTGTACTTAATATCTTAATACGTTATGCTTGAAGGAAATACAAAATTTCCTTTAAGCTTTTTGTTGAGCATTTTCTTTTTTCTTCTCTTTTTTGCTTTATTGGTAATAAAAATGGCTCAAAAAATGTTAAATTATTCATGCTCTATGACGTGAGTTAATGTGTTTGTTGTAGTTTTTTTTTTTCTTTTTAATGTCAGTGAAGCCTCAAAACTGTTTTTACTTTTTGTTGTTGCTGTTAATGTTTGTAGTCTATTTGCCTTGAAAAAGCCCTGGATATTGTCTCGAGATGACAATCATTTTAGTAAAAACAAAAAGCTGAAACATATAAAATCTTAAACAAGAAGAAGGAGAAGAAAAGGGGGGCTCTACACTAAAAAAAAGAGAAAAAAAATCTTGACAACAATTAATTGCTGCCACTAACTGAGCTACTACTATTATTGCTGTTTGGCAAACATTGTACTCGTTTATAATTATGTTTTTTGTTTTTATTGTTGGGGTATTTCTGAGTTATTATCGTGACAGCAGGAGGCTTCTACTCATTTATGTCTTTTATTATTGTTAAACCCGGTATGAATTCAATTTCAATTTTAAAAAACATCTACGTAATAAAAAACCTCTCGTTTGCGCACTTCTCTTGTCAAACAGATTTTGTAAGGAAATATGAGAAATAGAAATGGGTCTTTTTCCTTTGAAAGGTAATAAAATGTTAAATTATATAAATTTAAATGTCATATACATCATTTAAAATCAACTTATATTTTAACCAATATCAGACTACAAATATATATGGAGTTTAAAGCCTACAAATTACTTTTTAAATGACTAAAGTTCTCGGAATACACAGAAATATAAATAGTTAGTGAAATATAAATAGTTAGTGAAATCTCGAGGACGTATTGTAAAATTTTATTAAATTAAATATTAAAAAAAATCTAATTTAAATAACCTCTAAGCAATAACTACAATAATTTTTAATCTGCTTAATAGTTTTAAAGATATTAAAAAAATAAGTTATAATAAAAAAATTTTATTTTTTACAAAATTTAAGAATTCTTGTCTTTTTTTTTTTTAAATCATTAAAATATAGTCTATTAAAGATCTATTCCAATTAATTTTTTAATTGTATTTAATTGTACTTTTTTAAAAAATAAACATCGGTTTTCAATTATTTTCGTATCAATTGTATCAATGAATACATTAATCGAATATAAAAAATAAGTGATGATTTCAATAATTTCCTACAATTAAAACAATTTATAGCCTTTCAATTATTTTCGTATCAATTGTATCAATTAATAAGTTAATCAAATGTAAATAAAAAAATAAGTAATAATTTAATGTAAAATTTTTTTCATAAATAGAATTTAAATAAATATTTTTCGTAATTGAAATTGCACAAAAAAATATAATCTATTAAACGATTTACTAAAGATAAAAACTATTCCAATTACTTTTTTAATTCTCTCAATTATTCAATTGTTCAAAATTAAAATTTTTTACTCAAAATATATTTCAATATTTTTCTTATTGTAATAATAATTAATAAATTAATCAAATGTAAATAAAAATAAGTAATAATTTGTTTAATTGAATATACAATTTTTTTCATAGGTTGAATTTCAATTAATAAAATAATTGAATATGTATTATTCATAACTGAAATTGGATTTTAGATTTTTTTTGTAAAATATGAATTGATTTCGAGTAATTTCCCAGCAGTTTATTTGGTGGCAACTAACCCGCTTTTAGACAATAAGATTCAATTGTGTATTTAACGCATTAGCAATTGCCATTTTACTGACTCTATGGTAAGCGGGAAGAAGACGAAAAGAAGAATCAAACATTTTTAACTGACTCATTGTAACCAGTTAAGTGATTGTGTGCGCCGTTGAAGTGATTGTGTATGTAAAAAAAACTTCCACCTTGTAGTCGTGGAAGCGCCTATTTGTCATTTTATTGACCCTTCGGTAGTCGTGGAGGTGATTGTGTGTGCAAAAAAGTGACACAATGTAGACGTTGTGGTGGCAATAGACTTCCTATTAGGACAAGCCTATGTTAAAGTGACTAGTCACGTAGCTAATAAAGTGACTAGTGGTACCATAATGTAGTTGGTTAGGTAATTTATACGCAACTGCCACCATAGACTGCAGGGTTATTTAATTATAAAAAGATATTAAAATTCTGATAAATAATTTAATTGAAATTTTTTTGAAAATATTTTTTTCTGTGTTTATTTAAATTAATTAATAAATACTTACAAATGTTCCTTGAAATGTTTTTGTAAATAATTTTATAATTTTTAGCATATTTATTAAATAAGGTACTTACACTAAGCTTCAAACAAAATGTACATTAATTTAACGATTTCAATGAAATAAAGCTCCTCTTGTTCTACAAAAACAACAATACGACGAATTCATTATTTTTATATACACTTCAGCAAGTAAACAAAAATTTTGATTGTATGGATTATGACAGTTCTAAGTACTAAAAAAACAGCTTAATAAGTTATATCACCTATTTTAATTCGCCTTGGAAGAGTAATTTGGTCTATTTCGAATTTTAAGATTTTTTTTTATTTGTTTATAGTTTATTTTTTTATCACAATTCTTTTAATATATTCGAAACTAATGATCAATTGTAGCTTAAGTCCTGATAAAAAAAAAATGAAAATATCTTCATTATAAAAAGTACCAAATTATTCATCCCTGTTTCAAAATAATTTGTTTCCACATTTACTGTTTAAGTAAATATTTGTCGTCTTATGTTTGTTTGTATTTGTGTTCTTTTTTATTTGTAATGAAAAATTACATTTCTTTTACAAAAATTGCTGCAAGAGTAATTTGTACGATTTTAATTTCTTCAAGGACTTATTGTAAGACTTAATATTTTACAACCTTAGCAGTGGCATTATATGTTGGCATTTAAAATAATTGTGATGATTTAAGGCTTAAAAATGAAAAATGGCTGCATTGGATAAAATTCATTTCAATAAATGTTTAATGGAAACGAAATTTTATAAGCATTTTTGAGAATTTTAAATAGTAAGAAAAACTTTATTATTAATTAAATAAATATTTAAATGAAAATTAAAGAAAAGTTTAAATTCTTAAATTATTGCTTAAAAAATGTTTTAATTAATAAATTTTAGTTCTTATAATAAAATAATTAATTTAAAATTAAATCATTTTTAAATCTTACATTTATTTTTTAATAAAATCCTTTGTGTTTTTCTTTGTTATTTTTTTCTCTTTAACACAAATGTATTTATATAAACTTTAACCTTCAACTATAACCTTGTTAAGCATTCAAGGGTTAATAACTAAAAATCAATGTCATCTAGATGTCTTCCTATTTAATAGCAATTAAATTTATAGCAGCTACTCAATATCAAGTTTATAAATAAGTTCCTCTTTGCAAAATATCAAATAAACAAAAGAAAATAAAAAAGAAATCAAATAATGATTACAAAATCACAAGATAACAATCATTTTATAAGAGGATTTTATTTATAAAGAACTCATTAAGAAAATACATTTATTTAGTTACTATAAGTAATAAAATAAAAGATAAATAAACTACAATAACAAACATAAAACCAGAAAAAAGGTAAATTTCATAAAATAACTAAGTAGATAAAGAAATAAAAGGATTAAGTAACACAATGAAATATAGATAAATTTATTTCGATAGACTTCTACAATGTTAAGATAGCAGTGAGTCTTAAAGGGTTTAAAGAAACATAAAATAAAAGAAATTAAGAAATTTTAAAAAAGATAAATATAAATCTCTTTTTATTTTAAGTTGTAAATTTAGAAACAGATATCGTTTGAAGACATTAAGATTAAATTTAAATAGTTGTTAATTTCACACAGGAAATATCCTTGAAATAATTCTATAATTTAAAAGACCCAATAAAAAAATTTATTTTATGTTCGTTATATTGATTAATATTAATAAAATAAAAGGAAACAATTAATTACTTCCTTAAATTTACCTCAATTTGTCCAATTGAGAATCTCTTATTTTATAGCATAAGTTTTAGGCTTTTACAATGAATAAATAAATATATAACATTTTATTTAAGCCTGTAGTAACTATGTTAGTGTTTGTATGAGTATAATATAGAAAATAATGAACATAAAAATAAATTGTCATTTTAAGATAACGTAAGCAAAAATATGTGAAACAAATTTACAATATTAAAGTGTTTTTTTCATGATTTTTATAGTTAGATAAAATTGTTTGTTTCACATACATCTACACATTCGTTTGAAATAAATTCAAGGTTTTAATTTTAACTTTAATTTTCTAAAATAATTTATAGTATTTCATAGATATTTTAAAATATTTTATTTCCAAATTCTTTGCTAAAAATATTAAAACATTTATCAAGTTAAAAATTCTTTAAAGGAATTAAGGACTGCGCACGAAAAAATCCGTGCATGCACGGATAGAAACTAAACCAGTGGGAGAATTTTTTTAAAGTGATATTTTTATTAATGACTGTTATGTTCAAGTTCTAAACATAAAAGAATAAATTTGTTCCTGTTGGTTTTTAGGGAAATGTCTGATATTTTCCAGAATTATTCAAATTAAAGGTTTTATTGTGTTTCGGTCACTTTTTTGCTCGAGGTCCACTTATTTTTAGACTCCGTTTCATTTTATGCTGAGCTTTTAATGTCCTTTAAATTATTTTTTACTAGAGTCCAATATCATTCAATTGCATGGAGTTTCGGTCAATTTGATGGATTAGCCTCTTTTGGTACAAACTCTTACAATTTCTTTGTTAGAACTCCATTGTTTTGTTGTTGTAATGAGAAGAAGTGGGAATAGGCCAGAAAGCAGGAGATATACTGAATTTTATTCACAGAAAAAATTATTACAGTCTTTTTTACAATTAACTCAGTTGTTTAATTTTGCATCAAAATTTAATAAATATGTTCAAGAAAAAATAAAATAAAAAATAAATTTTTGTATGATTTCTTTATACACATTATTAATTCATTCAATCATCTACTTGATTGATTTAATTACTTTATTAATTGGGAATTTTTTTCTGTTTTGTATTTTTTATAGTTTTTAGTAATTGATATAATCATTTTGGTGAGAGGTGCAAACTTAAACAAGTTTATAATTGAATGAATTATTTTCATATATATTTGTTAATTGGTGACTTTTTTCTGTGTTAGGAAAGGGAGAAAACTTTTCCAAAGGCACGCATTCTCGTAAACTTCTGTGTTAATGCAACCATATTTTAAGAATGAAGTGCTTCATTCCAACGTATGCATATGACTTCCCAATTCAAAAACTTTGTTGGAAATTTTGATTTCTTTTATACTCGAAATTTTTCTTCAATAATCCCTCTAGCATTTGCGACATAGAATTCCTGGTTAGGAAGTTGAAAAAAGTCAGCCTGTGCGAACGTTTCATCGTCTACTATACAGAAACAAATTTTTTTAAAAAATTCGTCTAAGGAACTTTCATGTTATTTTTTACCTCCAGATTCTTGCTTGCGTTTCAATTATGATTTTTTTCTTACTTTATAAGTTTTCATGCTAGACTTCCTTTAAAATTTTCTGATAAAGATTCAAAGCAATTAACTTTTTGTGACATTTTCTTTCTGAGATGAGGTGAATTTTTCTCAAAATCCTTTTTATTTTGCCTGAGCCTTACAGCCTGAAGATATTATTTATCTTTCACTACCAGGTTACCATTGTATAATATTATGACCTAAGAAACTGTATTCTTCAGCACAATAGCCTTCCTTGCAATTATTTTATATGACCAACGTAAGATTTCATGAAAAATTTGAAATATGTGTTTATGTGTTTTTTGTTAAACTTCCATTTTAAGAAAAACCAATTTTGCTATTACCATGAAACTACACAAGTGAGCTTAATGGCAAATACAAAACAGTTAACAGAATTATTAATTTTTCACCACAACAAAAGTTATAAGCCCAAGAGCATGCACGGATTTTTTCGTTCGCAGTTCTTATTTAGATAGTTTAAAATATTATATTAGATACTTTTCCTAAAGAATTTTTGTTTGTTTAATAATTTGGCAATAAAAAAATATTTTCTATGAAATCTATAGAACTCATAAAAAGTTTCATTTTTAAGGAATTATTAGCTGTAATCATAAAAAAAATATATTGTCTATTCATTTTAGGACTTTTATTAAATTTCTTCTTAAAGGTAATATATAGTTTTTTTAATCATTTTGCTTGAACATTTTAAAAAAGTTTTATAACACTATGCAACAGTATTTTGGGGGCGAAATACTTCCAACTGCAATTGATAGCTCTTGATATATGTAATAAACCCTCTAAAGGATTTTTTGCTGGTAGGCAAAATATTTGTTTTATGACCTTTTAAACTTTAGCACTGAGGTAGTTTCAGATAAATCGAAAAAATAATATCAATATAGTTCGAAGCTAAAATAATTTTGCATAAATGTTTAGTTTCCGTTTTTAGGAAATGACATGAAAGTCGATTTAAACTAGAGTTTAATGGGTCAAAATGTTCTACAGATATTTTCTTCGTCAAATTTTACTGGGGGTCTCCAAAGATAAAAAATTCATCCGACTTATCATGTGTTGGTAAAAAAGAAAATTATGAAATTTTCCCACAATTCTTATATAAACTCCTTAAACTAGGCAATGAAATATAACATAAAATTAAAAGTTTTGTACAAATCGTAAACAAAATTAATAATAATTTCATCAATTTCATTTCTATGGATAAATGCTTCACCGTATGAACTTTGGACCTTCGGTGACCCCTAGTGAAATTCGACATAGAAAATTTCTGCAGAACATTTTAACCCATTAAACTCAAGTTTTGATCGACTTTTGTTTAATTTTGTTTAAACGGACTAGAAATGACCCCATATAATCAAAAATAGATGAATAGAAAGTTGTAATGAAATATTGCCATTTAATTGCTCTAAACATTTATGTTAAAATATTTGAATTTCGAACTATATTCGTATTATTTTTTTCTACTCATTTGATGCAAAAACAGAAAAGTTTAAGTGATCATAAAACAAAAATTTTGCCTACAAGAGAAAAATCCTTTTGAGAGTTTATTACACATATCAAGAGCTATCAATTACAAATGGAATGATTCCGCTCCCACCCGATGGTTCTCAATTTGTAACATAGTGTAATCTTAAAGAAATAAAATTAAATATATCCTATGCAAAAGCAATTTAAAATATTGTAAACGCTTTAAAAAATTAAAGCAATATACTTGTTAACATTTTTTACTTTTCAAAATATTTTAGGAAATGTAATTTTTAGAAAGAGGTTCTTATTTTTCAACCTTATTCAACCATTAATTATTTAGAAAATGATGTTGCAATGCATATTATCTAATAAATACCATTAAATTCGAATTTAAATCATATTCAAGTTGTACTCATATTTTTTGAATGCGTTTAGAAGATATTAATAAAATAATGGGAAAAAAAGAAATTTAATACAAATGACTGTTTTTTAATCGTTTAAAATCGTGCTGTTTTTTCTTCTTTATTATAAAGTTGGATCTTTCAAATAAAAGCAGCTATGTAGGGTAGACGGAGGAGCATTCGCCTTTTTTGTTTAAAATGCTGTATTTTCAAAACGGTTTCGATATCAATAAACTTTTTTTAGTAGTAAAAACCATGATATGTTGGATTATATTTAAGCTCTTTCAATACTGACTATCTGCATGTTAATCTAATTTTTATTATGAGTTTTTAAAGTGAACAAAAACGTCGAAACTACCCCATCCCATGGGGTAGATTTCCAGATTTCCTATCAATGGCCAAATTCTAATGATACTACTGAATAACATTGGAAACCGAACAATTGGAACAATTTTTTGTAGGATCAATTTAGATTTTTTTTGAAAATTTTTAATAAATTTAGCACGTATTTCTTTATCGTTACTCATTTTGATCAAACTCACAACAAATCAGCATGGTCGTCATTAAAAATCAATAAAAATAATGATATATTTTTTTAAAGATAACTAGATCAAAAAGAAAAATGTAAATAGTGCTTCCGATAAAAGTTAAGAGGCAAAACGTGTGTTAAGATTTTTTTGATCTCACTCCTTATATAAAGGTTTATGTTGAAAACTTAAGTGACCCTTAAAAAAAGAAAAAATCCTGTGCCTCGTAATCAGTATTGCCCTGTGTTATTTTTATAAAACAAGCAAAACATATAAATATTATATGAAACATTAACTATAGACATCACATAAAGTTAAACACATTTAAATAAATGTGTTTCCTCAACAAGATTTCATGTTAAAATTTAACAATTGACCAATAAATATTTTTAGTTTTTTTATAACATTTATGACCAAGATAATATTTCCTTTTCCTAGACAAATTTTATTTTTTACAATGGGAATATTATTTAACAGTGTTATTGTTATCTTTTTTTGCTTGTTTGGCATAAATTTATAAATATGTTTATGTTCAGCCAAATATTACAGCCAGTAATATGTATTATGACAAACACGTTTTATAAAAAGATAATAAAGACGTTTAGTTAAAGAAAATATTCTAACCATAACGAAATCGTTGAAACTTATATTTTTGATGTTTTTATTTTAGTTATAAGTTTGTTGTTTTTAACAAATTTTACAAATTTTTCTTAAAGGCTATTGTTATTAAAATTTTCATTTTTATTTAGAAAATTTAAAAAAAAAGAAGTTTTATTTTATTTTTTTTATAAAACAAAAGTTTTATTCTCACACATTGTCGTTGTATTCGTACTTTTACTATATTAAGTACATGAAGCATATTTTAGTTTTAATGTCAAAAGGAAAGAATATTTTATAGTCCAGCATATTGTTTTGTTTTATGTGGCACAAGAACTTTTTCATAAAACAAGTGCCTTGCCTGCTTGCTACGTACTTCAACTTTGAACTTTTTAAAAGAAGGAGCACAAAAGCCAGAACAATAATAAAAAAAATAAAAGAAAAACTTGAAACTAATTGATTGATCTACCGACATGCATGTTAAGTTGCTAACATCAAATGACTTTTAAACTCAATATTAAATTTTGTGTTTTAAATATGGAACAATTGAAATTAAGGCAAAGTTTTTGAACCAAAAAAATAAAAAGTAAAAAACCTTAAAACTTTTTTAGTAAATTAAGGATTTTATATGTAAATGTTTTATGTAAATGTAACTTTTTTTTAAGTTATTACTTCATTACAATAAAATTTATATATTTTTTATCGTATTGGCAACTTGCCCTTTCATTTAATATCCTTAATATGTGATTTCCATTTTACCACCCATGGTTTTATTAATATTGCAATATGTAGCATAACAAATTGCTAGTGCGAGCAAAGCTTTAATAATTTATTTATTTCTGTTGTATAAATCGATTATGATACAAAATAAATATTAAATTAATGCACACAATTTTTATTATACCCTCTCTCTCTCTGTTGGAATTTTCTTTAACCAAATACATACTAGTTTATTCAATAATTTCTTTAACTAAAGACCATCAACAACAAAAAAAAAATACAGAGAAAAAAACTTTGTGAATATTTAATTAAATTGTAGCAGCTTTGCCAGAATTTTATAATAAAGTCTTTTATTTAACTTGCAAATACTTGTAAAGTTTTCCTTTGGCCAAATTAAAAAAAAAAAACGAGAGAAGAAGATATAGTCGGTCAAGCCCGACTATATGATACCCTACACCATTACCATCCACATAATTTTGTTTTTACTTATATACAACTTACTTGTGTTAAATATTAACATAATACTAACATTTGTATGGGATTTATGCACATTAGTGATTTTTGGGAGATGAGTTTATATGGGAGCTATGGTCACTTATGGACCGATCTTCATGAAATTTGGCAGACGAATTTTTGATGATATAAAACTTATATGTACTAAATTTCATTAAAATATTCCTATTTTTAAGGCATCTATAAGTGTTAAAACTCTATTCCGGGAGGACATTTGTATGGGGGCTAGGTGAAATAATGGGCCGATCATAACCAAATTTAATAGGCTTCGTCCTTGTGCTGAAAAAAGCATATGTACCAAATTTCATCAAATTATCTTCAAAATTGCGACCTGTACTTTGCGCACAAGCTTTACATGGACAGCCAGCCAGCCAGCCAGCCAGCCAGCCAGCCAGCCGACCAGACGGACGGACGGACGGACGGACATCGTTAAATCGACTCAGAAAGTGATTCTGAGTCGAACGGTATACTTTAAGGTGGGGGTCCGAAGATTTTTTCTCTGCGTTACAACTTCTGCACAAACACATAATACCCCAACCACCTTTGGTGGTGTAGGGTATAACAAACTAACAGAAAGAAAACAGTAAGAAAGCGTTAAGGTTTAAGGTAGTTAAGATTAAATATTCTTTAAGTTTTCTTCTTTTTTTTTCGATTTGGCTTTTACTCAAAGCATAAGTTTCAATAATGTTCATTTTAATTTCGTAACACTTCTTTAAATGACCCTTAATAATTTAAGGGATTAAGAAAAAAGGAAGAAAAATAGTAAAAAGAAAAACAACATTGATTACTTAATGAGCACAGTATTTACGACAAACGTTATATAAATACTTAAAGATAAGAACATGACATTAATTTATTGTTAGCAGTTTAAGTTAATTGCTAGAAACCTCTAATTGTCAGTTATGTAAGGAAATGACACTCCCTTGATTATTAAGAGACAATAAAGTAATTAATATAAATTGATTTTTCTATAATTACGATATGAAATTGAAACTAATTGTTAAAGGAGAAGACAAATTACAGTCTGCTGCAAACGGACCCTTTTTTTACTTTTTTATTTGTAATCGAAAAACTACCTAATGTAGGAAAGATTTCAGAACCAATTTTTTTTTTTTTTTTTTTTTTTAATGGGCTATTTTCTAAAGACAACTTTTTAAATCAATTAAATTTTGTTAATACTATTTTTTTCTTTCTAATTTCTGGAATTATGAACATTTTTATATAAGTTTTATTAAAACAGTTCTAGGAAGTCATTTGAGAAACCAGTAATTTTTTCTTAGAGTTCTCAAAAATATTCCTTAAAAAGAATTTAGAATCAAAATAAGGTTCTACTCCATTAGTGTTAAAATTGTTTGTGATACCACTAGTTCTAGGATGTTATTAAAGAATCTGAAGTGGTTCTGTTTATACTAGTTTAGAACTATGATTTTAGAGCATGTTCTAAAATTATTATTTAAATTAATTATTATTAAATTAATATTTCATTAAAACACACAGAAAAAATTATTACAGTCTTTTTTACAATTAACTCAGTTGTTTAATTTTGCATCAAAATTTAATAAATATGTTCAAGAAAAAATAAAATAAAAAATAAATTTTGGTATGATTTTTTTTCCTATACACATTTTTAATTCATTCAATCACCTACTTGATTGATTTAATTAATTTATTAATTGGGAATTTTTTTCCGTTTTGTATTTTTTATAGTTTTTAGTAATTGATATAATCATTTTGATGAGAGGTGCAAATTTAAACAAGTTTATAATTGAATGAATTATTTTCATATAGATTTGTTAATTGGTGACTTTTTTCTGTGCATAAACAAAAATATATGTTACTAAAAAAATATGTACTTTCAAAAAAAATCAACAAAAGAGTAACAAAATTAGAGATAAATTCATATGAAAACAAAACTTTCCTAAACTTAAGCATAACTCAAAATTTTGAGGGTATATTGGAAATTTTTAAAAATTATTTATAATGTCCTGAAGAAAGCCTAAGACGTATGTTATATTATTTCTCAAGTGATTCATTGTAGCACTGAGATATATTTGCATAATTTTTAACCCTTCGTCTTACAAACTGGTCTGCCAGACCAATTGCAAATTTTAATGTAAATTTCATATATTTATAATTAAGCTTGAAACTTGAAATTTCAGATACTCTCCTACAATATTATTTTCTAACGATCTGTGAAAAAGCAGAACGATAAACATAACACAAGGATAGTTATGAGGATAAATTAGTGTACATTTCACATTCGTACCAAATATGGTCTGGCTGGACCAGTTATATTTTGTGTGAAAAATTATGTGGTTTGACGATGTTATTCGTTCTTTTTTATTGTATTTTATTTTATTAAAAACTTTTAAACTGAACTCTCATCAGTTTACTCATGTTATTTTATGATTTTCCACCTATTCGTTCATATTTTGTGTTATGAGTGTAATACCGACAAAACCTCAAATATTTGAAAAGAAAAATTATATGCGTTTGTAGATTCAAAACAAGGAGAAGAACGTGAAGTTTATCGATGAGAAAATGTAGTATCTTGCAAAACTATGTAGTAGTAATTCTAGAATATAGTTATACAAATGTAATAATATAAAAAAATCATCAAAATTTCCATTAAAATATATAAAATTACAGAGCTTGTCTGGCCAGACCAGACAATTGAAACATTTGTATGACGAAGGGTTAATTGCGAAACCTTGACATTATTGTAAATAAAGTCGTAAATAAAGTAATTTACTATAAATCGTTTAAATTGTAAAATATTCAGCTTTATTATAAGGGAGAAAAAAGGATAAATTTTATACGTCTCTAATTTTTAGATTTAAAAAATTAATTTTGTAAGATTTTTTTTACAAACATTTTTTTATAATAATTTTTTTTTTTTTTTTTTAGGAGATTAATTACAATTCATTAGTATTTGATTAAACCAAATCAAACAAATCATTCTCGAGATATTTTGTAATATGTGGTACTATTTCATTAATTTTGTATAAAACAGTTTATAGCGATAGCTATACGACATTTAAAAAGAAGTTTTTTGTAGGCTTAGAAATCCATCAAGAAGATTATCTATAATTTTGAAGTTATTCAGAAATTAGTGTTAGATTTTTTTATACCCACCCACAAAGTATATATTTTCTGGGACCTGGTTAGATTCTGAGTCGATCTAGCTATGTTCGTCCGTCTGTCTGTTGAAAGCAGGATAGGGCTCGAACGAGACAATGTAGTAGAACGAAATTTAGCACAAATATTTATCTTATATAAGGTTTATTTGGTGTTGAAAATGGACAAAATCGGTTTATAAACAAAAAAAACAAAAGCATCTACCACAACAAAATTTTGTATAAATAGTTTGAGGGCTGATATAAACTCGAAAACAAAAAATGGGCGTGGTCGGCCCACTTTTCCGCCCACCTCCCATATAACGTAAAATTAGAAAAATTTGATGGTGGGTATATAGATTCGGCCAAGCCGAATATAACATTCGGGCTTGTTTTTTTTTTCTTTCATGCAAAAATTGAAGGATTGTTTTCCTAATTTTTTTTTATGAAAACAGTAGATATTTTGTTTTAAAAAATGCAGGATTATTTCTTAAATAAGAAGTTTAATTGTTGGAGCGTATTTATAATGCTACACGGGCCATTATTTCATTCTCCCATTTTATTTCCACCATCATTTTATAAATACTGCCAACATTTTATTTTTACTAAAATATCCTCAAAATAACATAACATCACATTTTTTCTCATTAAAATTTATATTTCATTATTTTGTATAAATTTTTCATATTTTTCATTATTTATGTTGGCTTTCAACTTTAATTACTATTGAGACAGTTTTTGTATATTTAGACTCCCATTAGGTTTATACTATAATAAATCACACAAATATTTGTCACTTTTTCATTTTTGTTCTACAACTTTTTTCTTTTAAAAAAATAATATATTTTTTCCCAAAAAAAAAAAAATAAAATAAATTAAATAAAAAACAAACTTTTAACCAAAATGTAGCTTATACCAGGACCATTAATCACAATTACCATAAAGTCAACAGTTTTTATAATTTTGTATTCTCTTTTTTTTAGCACATTTAACCAACACTTGGCTACTTAGCATTTTAATAGTAGTTAATTGCAAATAGACTGAAATGGCAAACAAAAAAGCAGCAGCTGAAATTTTTTAAAAAATTATAAAAATACAATAGCAGCAAAAGAAGAAAATTTTATCTATTGGACAATAGTCGTAAATTAACAATAAATGAGTAAGTGTCCTTGAAATTAAGGCAGCTATGGCAGCAGCTGCAGTATTTATAAAATAAACTTGAGAAGCAAAAACCCACCAACGTAACCATAGGCTGGGAGTTAATTAATGATAAATAAGACACATCTCTTATTAAGTAAAATCCTTGGGCAAAACATTTTAGCTTTTTTTTTCTGCCTTCTCGTACTCTTATATTTTGTAATTTTATGATTATTGTTTTAAATATATTTTCTTTTTTTCTCAACTTTTCTTAAAAGTTTTTTAGAAATTTAAAGGAAAAACCAACATAACCAGCATATCCTTAGTTAATGGATAAAGTTTCCTTTTAACTTTCGTTTTTTTTTTTTTTTTATTTGATAAGGAAAATATTGTCGTTTTATACTTTTACATTTTTCTGCTTTCCTTTCTCGTCCAGGAATTGCGTGCAAAAATTCTCAACCTCTTATTATCGATGTTGCTAACTTTGTTATGCCCAGCCAGTTGTACGACGAGCTGTTGATAACATTTGTAGTTGCTTTCAATTTAATGATTATTGTTGTAATTATACAAAAGACGAACAGAATAATTATTTTTATTAGTTATAATTTAAAAAAAAAAATATATTTAAATTGGCTTTAACTTTGTTGCCAACTGATTGTGAGTAGAATTAAGGGAGAAAGTAAAAAGTTGGACTACAGAAGAAGTTGTTATATAGGAGTTTGATGTTTTATGAAAAGAGGAATAATTGTGCAGTTGTGAAGTTAAATTAATAACTTTAAGAATATTTTCGACTGGCTTAATTAAATGCATTGTAATTATTAATATTTGTATGATTGAACTTTTTGATGAATGAAATGAAAAAGATATTGTGAGTCTTAAGGACTCCACAAAATTATAATACAAGTTTAAAAATTTTTTAAGTTTAACTGCAATTTTCTATAAAAGGCTGTACAACGCATTGTGGGAAATATTAGAATAAATAATCAGAAAATTGCCAACAGTGCAACAACGCAATGACTTACTTATACTTTCCATATATTTTTCATGTTTGCCCCAAACAGTATAGTAAAACATAAACTAAAATAAATTGTTCTTGAAATACACAAGCAATTTATTTATAAAAAATATACTTATGAGAGTTTTTTATGCGATTCTAAAGAGGAATATCCCGTTATATTCTAAAAAATTTAGCATTGTAAATTTTATATAAAAACGAGCGTATAAGCCTGCCAATGCCAAAAAATATAATATTATGATAATAAAAATATGCACAAAGAAAGCCGAAAATATTTAAAAAAATATATGTATGAAAAACATTTTGACGCTTTTCCTTTCCCTAATCGAAGTTCAAAATTTGAAACTATTAGAATCTGTTGTGATAATAGTACTGAAGTTAGTAAACTTTTTAAAATACCCCAAAAACAAATCAACGTAAATACCCTCCCTGACCGAAATGTAAAATCAGTTTTCGATAGAATTTGGAGAGCAAATAATGTGTTGTTGTTTTATAGTCTTCAACGCTAACCACTCAGCCACTGATTGTTATTGCGCGCGAGTTGCTAATTGCACACTTAACGAGCATGTTATAAATTAACTCTCAACTGTTAAATAGTGAGTGTGCTTGCGTCAACTGGTTCTCAATTGGAACTTTGGTGACGAGTTAGGTGTCAATTGGTACTCAACTGGAACAGAGGAACCGGACCATTACTGCAATTGTCACAAATTTCCCGCAGGGATTTTAAATAATTTTTATAGGAAAGACCTTTAATTATTTGTATTGTAAACAAAGCAAGGTACGGAAAAATTCGGATTACGAATTTAATTTTTAGATTTTTTTTCGCTCTTTTTAATATAATTCGCAAATTTAAAAATAAAATTCACTTTTTGGATTTAATTTGTATTCCTTACTTTTTTTAATTTGGGTTACGAAAATAATCTAAAAAACTTTTTTTTAAATTTGTATTTATGTGGAAGATCGTTATTTTACGATTACAAACGGTTCGGTCGCCACACATATGGTACAATGATGTGCGCAAAAAAGTGGTTGAAAAATAGTAAAAAAAGGTTCATTGTGTGCATGTACACTTATACATACATGTAGATGTGTATAAAAAAATATTTTTTTAGCGGTATACTGTCGTTTAGAAAAAAACCTAACTATGAAACTGCAATGATATTTGTTGTTTTAAATTTGTAAGTTTATACATATGTATGTAGGTAAGTATATGAATTCATTTTTGTCTGTGATGCACATACATATGTATATATATTCATGTACGTAAATATACATATGTTTTTTAATTAGCAATATAGAAAAATTAGAATTATTATAATATACATGTGTATATTTTTTTGCACATTTAAATTTATGTTTCATAATTTTTATATGAAACATAAATTTTATTATGTTTCATAATTTTTATATGACAGCAATAAAAATAATTATTTTGTACGTACATATGTATGCATATATATTTTGCGGTAAATATTTAATTTACAAAATTTAATAATCCCATAAAATTTTTCTCCAATCAATCTATGTAATGCATGTTTATGAATGTTCTAATTTTTTTGTCTTTGTAATCAACCCTTTTTTACTTTCTACAATCATTTAAAGTACTCAAATTTATTAACCTTATAAACAAATTTGTATTTCTTGTTTACACAAAAACAAAAAAACAAAAATTTATCGATATTACGCTAACAACATTATTATTTTTTACGACAGTTACTTTTTAAATACATAATTACATATGTATATACATACATATGCAAATAAAAAAACACAAACTCAATTAACTATTGCCATAAACATTGTGTTGTTGCTTCATTTTAACAAACAAAAGAAAAACACGCAGTTAAAAACACACAAGCGCATGTACAAATGTCTTTAACATCCACACATCCTTCATTTAACATAAGTCAACACATTTTATATCGTTGTACACGACTTCAATTCGAATAATTCTTTTCGGGTTAATTCCCAAATAATATTTTTATTTTCAAAAATAAAATTTTTGATCTTCGAACAAATCTAAAAATTAAATTTGTAAACAAAAAAATAAAATTCGTTCCAAAAAATTAGGATTAAATTCGCTGATAAAAATTGTGTTCCGAATCAATAAAAAAATGAGCGTTCTACCTACCCTGAAACAAAGTCATTTAAGAATGGATTATAATAAAATATACTTCATTTTAATTGTAACATATCAAACTTTATGATAAAGATAAAGAAATATAACTTTTATTCGCTTTAAATTTTTTACGATTTTCTTAAAAACACAAACTTTAAAATTTTAAAAGGTTTTTTTTTCCCCACACATTTTTGTTACAAATATCTCTGAAACTAATAGCTGATTAAAAAATTATTTACTCAGCAAAAAAAGAACTGAAAAAGTCATAATTTTAACATTGTGTTGTCATTAGAAGGAAGTGAAGTACTTAGTGCTGAAAAAACCTGCAAAAGTTCTTTTTATGAATTATTTTTAATTATTTCTTTCTTGGTCCATATGAAATTCTGAGTCAGATTTTTTATAATTTTTCTAATCATTGGGCTATTTAAAATAACCTAAATCGGTTTATTGAAAAGAAAATTATAAACCAAAATATGGCTCAATATTTAACAAATATAATTTATTGTAAAATGTATCAGCCATAGAAAACAACTAGAAGTTCAACTCATTCAATTCGCTCAGAAACAAAAAATTACTCTTTTCACACGTATAAATTAGTTCTGTAGATAATTCTACTAACACATACAAATATTTTTTTTTTTTACTTTGATATTTCTCTTTTCTTTCTTTTTGAGGATTCACTATGGATCAGCATAATTGGTCTTGTGAATACACACAGTTTCTGTGTGATCCTCTTTTAACCTAACCTAACCTAACACATACAAAGAGTTAGGTTTTTTTGATAGTTTAGTTAGGTTTTTTGTGAGCAAGTTGGTGTTCTAGTTGTTTTCTATGGTATCAGCAATGCAGTTATGTGCTAGTAAAAGTGTGTCTTGGTTTTTGAAGCTATTTAAATGCAATCATATCTTATTTTGTTAAAAAAAATCTTCCTTACCTAATATCGCAAATATCAGTAACAGATTGCTTGATATGTCTTGTTGCAGTCATATAGAAAAAGGCAAAAAAAAAACCTTGAACATTTGTCATGTTTTATTTTATTTTGTCTTTAATTTCACTTTCTTGGTAGGTTTCCTTTTTTTTTGTATTTTTTCTTTCACTATTGTTATTTACAATGACACATCTGCTGCATTGTTGTCATGTTCATTTAATAATTATTGTCAATAATATTGAAATTAAAAGAAAAAAATAAACACAGCAGGATTTCTTTTTCATTGTCTCTTTTTACACTTTATCTGTTCTTTAATTAATTGAGTTTTAATTAGAAATATCTTAAAAAAAAAATCCAATTAAATCATGAAGATTTAAACAAAAAGCTTTTAGCAAGAAAATCTCTAATAAATTTAATGTTAAGTTCAACATTTTTTTTTTTTTTTTTTTTTTTTTTTTTTTTTCTTATTTTTAGTTTTATTTCAAGTTTAAATATAAAAGAAATAAAATTCGTTTTTAGAAATATAATAATGTTTTGTCAGCATTCGTACTATAGTTTATAGATATAAAATTAAAATAAAAATAAAAAATATATATTTCTGTAGCTGGCAGTTAGTTCATTGTTTTTTATGGCTTTTGATTGTTTTTGTTACTGCTATATGAGTACTTTATATGCTGCAATGGCAGCAGTTGTAACTTTGAGTTTTCATTTAGTTTTTATTTGTTTCATATTTTTGTGGTTTTTTGTTGGGTTTGTATTTAAGACAAATGAAAATAATTGAAAATGTACTTTTTTTTCTTTAATTAAATATTGTATATTGTGTGTTTTTATTAAATAAATAAGCATAAGTTTATCTTACAGCTTTATATACATAATCTCTTTGAAGGTTTTTGTTAATAGTTTTCCTTCATATTCACCAATATTATAAACAAGTATTTCTTAAATATTATATATTATTACTACTTAAGATATAAGGCCGACTTAAGCCAATTCTGTGCAATAATTTATTTCTAGCAATTAAGCAATTTTGTATTTTTCTATTAATAAAATAAATCTAAAATCTAAATTTATATACATAATATGTTAAAACGAAAAAATAACATTATTTAAAAATTTCCTAATGAAATTATATAATTCATATTATCATAACCTGAAAAATTGTTTGAATTCTAAAATGCTTTTACTTTTTATCAGAGACCGGATTTTAATACTAAAAAAACAATCTTTTTATTTTTATTTCAATCGAAAAACAATCTTTAATGTTCAAAAAATAATAAAAATCCATCATGATTTTTATTATTTTCATCAATATTTTATTTTTTTTCATCATGATGAAAATAAAAATATAAATATCTTTTGTGATATTTATTTCAAAAGTTGAAAATTATTTTGAACTTTTTTCATCGGATGGAAAAAATTCTAAACAACAACAATTTCATTTGAATAAAAAAATATTTTGAAAACAAAACAAAAGTATGAATAAAAAAAACAATCATTTTAAATTTTTTTCGAACTGATATTTATCGTTAAAGATATTTATCGTTAAAGATATTTATTTTTTTCATCATTGATGGATATTTATTTTAAAAATAAAAATCCCTCACATATTTTTTTCAACAAATGAAAAAATATTTTGAACATTAAAGATATTTATTTTGATTGAAAAATAAAAATAAAACGTTTTCGGGTGCTTGCTTTTTATCATCAGTAGCCAATTATTACAAATTACTTTTTAATACTAAACTTTTTAGTAAAATGTTTGTAAAAACAAATTTTAAAAGGTTCGAAATTTCTACTTAAATTTTGAGATTATGGAGATTATGGAGTTGTAGCCCTAAAAATATATATTTTTTTAATTGTTTTCGAAATAAATTGTTATGTAGAAAATTAATGAGGTAGCAACATATACTAAAATTGAAATATATATCTAAAGAACGAATTTGGTTAAATAAAATACCAAAAAAAAATTATACAATTGAAACAAGCTCCAAATAATACGTTCATCATTTTTTTAATCGATTCAGAATTTTGTCGAAAAATAATAAAATTTTTGACAAAATTTAAAAATTATATTTACCCAGCAAAAACTTGATAATGGCATGTAGTTACAGATGTAGTTTCTTTTCAATGATAGCATTATACTGTCTGCATTACATGAAAATAGATAATTAACTAGTTACTTTTAACCTGATATGTAACTTAAGATCAGATTTTTGGAAATGCTACTATTTATCAATCTTTTCATTTAAATTATATATTCATATTGCTAATATGTAATGACTTCCGTAGTACTTTGAAATTTATGACTTATTGAATAGCTTCAAAGTAATTATGTCTTGTAATGACATCTAAGTAATGACTTTCTGCAAAAGCCACCAAAGATTAAAGTAAAATTAATATATCGATTTTAATGAAATATAGGTCATTTAAATATCCAGCTTTATGGAAAAAATTTATCATCTTGGATATGTAATCCCTATCAATTTTGCAAAATTTTTTTAAATTAAGATTTTAAAAATTCTCAAAACGAAAAGCTGAGATTAAGAAAAAATTATATTAATCAAAGTTTTTCCTGGACTTTGATTTTTTGTATTTTAATACAAAAAAGAGTTTGAACAATTTTTTTTTTCTTTCTTTTGATTACTGTAATCGCAGATTTTAGTATATGTATCCAATTCTTCTAATACAAACCACAAACACTTGTAGAATTAGGCTAACATATATTCAATCAGTCTGTCGTTTACTACTGTTGAAATACGTTTTGAACAATTTGTGAAACCAAAATTATAAAATGTTTATTTTTTTCCCGTTTTTTTATTAGAAAATTTGTGCTGTATCATGTATCACAGAGACTTATTGCCTTTGTAATTATGTATCGTTTGAGATATATCTCATTATTTTGCCATCAATACAAACGTTATAGGAGGTGCCCAAATTTGAGAAACAAAAACGGTGCCTTTTTTGCGAGGCTGGGGTTGCCAGACGGAATAGAATGAACTTGATTGTCAAGATATTTTAGAAGTTGTCAAGTTACAAGTTCAAATGTAATTTGTCAAGTTGAAAATAATTTATAGCCATTAAGAATATTTTATATTTTGATAGAGATTATACTGAAGCATATTTTTATCTTTTACAGGATACAAAGTCTTTTGCTTTATTACAGCCTTAAAGTGAAACTTGCGTAGAACTACTCCATATAATAATTGAATTTTAAAGAATATTAAAATCAAATAGATATGAGATATATGAATCATTTTACAAAAGTGGTCTGTTTTAAATTTAAACAGAACAAACTGATTATGATATTTTATACATCGACTATTATTGTCAACAGACTTAATTGAAAACTTCCATATGATGTAGTAATTTTTTTAAAGCCATGAGTAAATATTCAAAAGCAATATTAATGGATTACATGATTAATGGTATACTTTAAGGTGGCGGTCCGATGATTTTTCTGTGCATTATAAACATCAGCACAAGCCCATAATATCTTAACCACGTATGGTGGTGTAGGGTATAATTAAAAGATTATTGGCAGGTCAACTGTCAAGTTAAATTACAATTTGAATCTGGCAACCCTACGCGAGGCACATTTTTGGGTGTGTATTTTTGTCATTGAAAAATATATTTTATAGTAATATAATGAATATTTTTAACTTTTTATTTATTAATATCATTTGAAGAGTTTTTTTGTGGTAAAACAAAAAAACACATCAGTGAATTAAATGCAGTTAAACAAATTTTTTAAAATCGAAACCTTGTTTTTTTACTCGATAATCTAAAGAGATTATTTGGCAATTTTTTAAACAGATATATGATCGCGGATATGTTCACTAAGGCCTAAATTACATTAGCGCGTAGTCACAAACAGTATCAATAAAAATTATCAGCTGTTCACCGTCAGAATAACATTTTGCTGACTTTATAATTATATTTAAACGTAGGCAGCGACAATATACAATCACCACCTTGCTTTATTCTACTTGTGTGTTTGAGTCTTTCTTTGCCCACTCTTTTTTTCTCGCTTTCAATTTGAAAGCAGCTCAGTAAATTTGGATACAGGGCTAAATAAAATAGCACTGCAAACTGCTGCTGACCAAATGTAATCAACTCCACAACAAACATTTCATTCTAAATTATCAGCTGATTGTGGCAACGACACACACTGCTGCTGACTAAGCGCCACTGTAATTTGGGCTTACTATAAAACCTATCGAACTTTTTTTAATTTGTAGGTATTTTAACAAAGAATACTAAGAAGGGAAAATAGTACTCTTTCCTACAACAACAACATTTCTCTCTCTTCACATACAAGTTCTGTGTGAATTCAATACACTTGTGAGAGAGAGAAACAACACAAAATAAACAAATATTTTCCTTAAAATTTAAGGAAAATTACACACGCGACACATTTTTCAACAAACACACGATATTTTTATTATTTTTTCACACGCGTTTATAGTATTTTAACTCCCGTTAAACGAATATTTTCCACATACAGAAAAAATATTTTTTTATTTTATTTTTGACATTCCTTTTTTGTATGTTGAAATTTAAATTGAACGAACAATGTTGGTACTTTTGGTATTAAAAATAAAACAGATTTTAAAATAATTTTAAATTATTTTTATATTCATCAACAAAAAGCAAAGAAATGTAATTATATTACTATTTGTGGACGTAACCCACATCAAAAGATAAAAATCTGCGAATATAATTGTGATGAATTATATTTAATAATTTGTTAATACTCTTTTGTGCAACTATGTATGATTATAATGTGTGGTGAAAGTGGTTTCAACACTAATACATATAAATAAAATTTGACTAACACAATCTTAAATTTAGGTTTTTTTTGACAACAGAGTTAGGTTTTTTTGACAAGCCTTCTATTCTTAGTATTCTTTGTATTTTAATATAAAATTTAAAAAAAATGTTTTATTGTCATTGTCAAGTACTAAAAATATGTCAAAGAATTTTTATAAAATCAAAAGACGAAAAAATATGTGCATTTTATGAATTGTCAAAAAATCATTATGATAGCGATTATCTTCGGCGTCATTAACTAGATCCTATCACATTTAATTTGTATTTTAGACATATTATTATGAATTATACACGTGTGGTAGTTTTTTTTAATTATTGCTGAAAATATAAATTTGGTAATTTTTTATAACTTTTTGTCTTAAACCTCCATAGTACTGACACCATCAGGTAAGAGTCAATCACGTGAATTGTGTTTCATTAAAGTCAGTTAATATTGGTACAAAATAGCGTTGTTGTGCCATTAAAAAATTTAAAGATTTTTTGTATCCCAAAAGTAAAGGAATTTAAAGAAATCGCCATATATTCGAAATAAGTAGGTAATGTTTTATTCAATATTTAAAAATTTATTTTATTATTTCAAAATTTTGTTTTTGATGAAAATATTTTGGACCCTTTTTTTAATTCTTATCATATTCATAGGCAAATTTTAATTATTATTCAAAATAAAATGGTATATTTATTTTTAAAATCGTTTAAGAACTTGAAAAGTTATTAAACATTGTTTTAAAGTATATTGGTAAATTGTTCGTGTATTTAACATATTAAATTTTTTATTTAATTTGGTGCATACTTCTTGGGGCAAATATTGAAAAAATTTACAAAAAGTTTAAATAGAATTAAGCAAATAAGTTTTTGAGCATTTTAAAGGAAACTAAACAAAATATGTTTTTTATGGTGTATTGGATATTTTTAAAAATGATTTAAGATGTCCCCAAAAAGATATATTATATTTAATATATCATTACTCTATTGATCTTTCCCTGTAGCAGAGTTTTTTTTAAATCCAATTTGTTTTTCCAATTTTAAAAGTAATGATTTTTATTTTCTTATAAAATCAACATTATTTTACAAGAAATTTCAATTTACGATATCATACTTAAATCCAAAAAGAAATATTATTAATAACTTTTGTCTCTAACAGCAAGATAACAATTAACTTTGTCGCTATTTTTAGCAAAAACTTTTCCCAGTTTATTTAATATAAGATATTCTATGTTTCTATTCAACAATCAATATTTATAATTGCATATGTATGTCTCGACTTTCATCAATAATTTCCAGAAAATTTTGTATTTTTTGTATTATTTTCTTTTCTGTTAGTATTATATAACTGGCAAAATTTAACAATAAAACGAATAAAACATAATAAAAAAGAAAAACAGGCTTCATTAACTTGAACTAATCTGAGGGCACTAGAGCGTATAATGAACAAGTTTATTGTTTGGCAAATAATTGATTCAAGTACACGCCATAGTGTCCAGCAAATACTTCAAAACAAACTCTTCAAAATATATTGAAGAAACACAAGAAGAAGAAGAATTTATCAATATATTTACTAGAAACTATACTTAACAGTGGTAGTGCTATTACTTAGTAACAAATTGTTAAATATTACAAATTCATTTTTTTTTTTTTTTTTTCTTTGTTTATTTTAGTTTTTCTTAAATAGTCCACTCTTAAGAGGCAATTCAAACATTCAAACAATTATGGGTCATGATATGCTATGACGTGACATGACAAGACATGACATTTTTTCATTTAATCATTCCCTCCCCTTATCTTACATACATATAAACGAAACAAAAAACGAAATGGAAAATTTTGTTATACATTGGACAAACAAAAATTATCTTTAATAAATATTTGTTAAATTGACTTTCTAACACTTACCACACAATATTTTTCGCTCTTCTTTGAACATTCCTTTAAATAGAGATGAGCATACTGTTCGGAATAATTGAGGCAGGGAGTAATGGAACCAACACCCTCATTATATTGGCCACACATGTAACACTTGAGTCCATTTACAGTAACAAGGCCACATACGAGCACCGTTAACAAGGCAATAAAATTTTGATAACTCATGATTTTAAATGATGGCATTGTACGAAATACTTTTCGGACAGATCCTGCTGATGTTACTTCTGTTAGTTCAATGGGCTGTTCCATCAAAGAAAACAAAGAAATTGCTGCTCCTGCTCCTGCTGCTGCTATTGATGATGATGAAGAAGACGAGACAGCATCAACATTTGATGTTGCCTCCACAGATGGTGATAACAATGATGCTGCTGATGATGATGACGATGGGTTTTTTGTTGTTGTTCTAGTTACTGATGTTGATTTTATTGTTGGATATTTGTGCAATGTTATGGCGGCTCTTGTGCGATTGGGATCAGCAGCAAATGTTGTTTTTGTTGTAGCAATAGTCGATGATGACGACAATGATTTTTTATTATTATTTTTTATCAATAGTGACATTATAGAATTTTCTTTTTTATTATTATTTTTTGTTTTTGCTGTGTTTGTTGGTTTTATGCTTTTAGTACCGTTATTTTTGTGTTTATCTCTTTAATGATGTGTCAAAAAGAGGAGTGATTGAAGGCAGAGCTGGGAGTTTTTAAATGTCTTATTGTTTATTTTTTACTTATTTCGTTTGCAATTGAATTGTTATTTCTATTTTTAGCTTTATTGTTCTATTCTATTTTTATCTTAAACTGTTTTTGCTTTTATCGTTTGTTTAGTTTTATTATTTACTGCAATTTTTAAAAGAAAATATTTTCGATTTTATTTAAACCAAAAAAAAAAAAAAATGAAACAAAACAAATGAAAATATTTTTCACCACCATCAAAACAAACCATTTAGTTTTATATTTATTATACTTTTTTTTAGCCAAAAGCTAAAAGTTTATTTAAGCCATACCACCTTTTGGTTGTTCGTTTGTTTTATTCTTTATATAAATGATTTTTCAGTAAAAAATTAAAATAAAATACGATTAGCTGAGTTCGTTTTTCTTTCACTTGGTTTCCTTTGTTGTTTCTTTTAATAGTTTTTCTACAAAGTATTTTTGCAGAAGTTTTAACGCTACTAACACAAACTCTTTGTGCTTGCTTAGTATACTTTTTTAGCAAAATTGTTTGTAAAAACGAATTTAAATCATTGAAAAAAGAATTGTTGATAAAACAAAACTTCAATTTAAAGTTTGTTTTAAATAATTGTTTTTATTGGTAAATATAAGCTAAGAAAAGCAAAATAAAATTAAATAAATAATTAAGCAGAAAAAGAAATATATGTATTTTCTATTTTTTTTTTTTTTTTTTTTTTTTTTTTTTTTTTTTTTCTTTTTAACATATAATATGTTATTTCAATCTCATATTAAATTAATGATAAAATAACAGTCTATATAAATACTAGAGATGCCAAACGGTACTGGATTTTGAAAATCCCGGGATCCCGGAATTTTTCGGGATTGATATTTCATATGAAAACACATTTTAATAAAAGGAAAAAATAAATTTTTTATACATATTTCAATTAAAGAAATTCATACCTATTAAAAAAAAAAAAAAAAAAAAAAAAAAGATAACGTTTGTTTGTTTGGAATTCTAATAAAAGAGAAATTTAAAACAAATTCTAAGAACAAGCTTTTACTTGAAAAAGTAAAGTAAAAGTAAAAAAATTTTTATTTAATTTTTTTTGCTTATATTAAATGGATTCCTGGAAAAATCTCAAAAATACGGGAATATGTTCTTTTGCAGATAATTTTTCACATATTTCTTGTAAAATTTCTTTTATCTAAAGATTTGTATAATTTTAAGCCTTTTTGAATATCATCAGTAGTTAATGTCCATCGATATAAACTACAGGTTGATTTGGAAGATGTCTTTCCAGAATAAAGTTTGACCCTATGTGGTAGAATTCAATACAAATAAAATCGTTTGTAAACTTAAACTACCAAATCAATTTTTTTAATATTGGACTATAATTAACCATAAGCCTCACACAAGGACATCTACTAATGTACTTAAACGTGCAATAACTGACTACAGCTCCCATAAACAGGTCCTTTACAAAGATCATTTAAAGGTACATTAATTAGTATAACAATATAATTATGTATACGTATTACGTAAGTTTTATAAAAGTATAAAACATAAATCCAAAATTTGCAAGACTTTGTTCAAAATTTACCATAGGTTCCAACAAAAATCGTTAAAAAATATTAAACATATTGTTTCAAATTAAACTTCAATAGGAATTTGAAAATTAAATGTTTACAAGTTTTTCTCGTACAAAATATTCAAGTAAAATATAGCAAAAGAGAATATTATTTGTTCTTAAAATTTGTCATTAAAGTACTTGCAAAAGTAGTAAAACTAGTAAGAATAGCATATAAACGAACAGACCTATAATGCTCTTATCTATGTAATCGATTTTTAAAATATTTTTGAAAATTTTCTGTAAATATTTTAATGTTCTGTCTTACCTTGAGTTAATTTTTGGATTGTATTTATATCAATAAATTCCGAAAAAGAAATCCCGGATTCGGGATTTTGTAATCCCACAAAATTCCGGGATTTTCGAAATTGGCATCCCTAATAAATACTTATAAATTAAAACTTAATGTAACACAGAGCCACACTGATACTGCGCCATGGAATTTCTTAGAAAATTTAGATAGATTTCTAAGACAACAAATGATTATTTTTTAAATTGACTCTAATACATAAATGATGCTCGTAATAATCTAACTCAATGAATGAGTAATATTTTAATGTATATTAATCATACGTCATCACACAGTTAAGCCAATCAGAAAAAAAAATTGTTAAAAATGAACTACATGAATAAAAATGTATGTATTATTTATTTTGAAAAATTGCTAAAAATTCATTGTTAAATCTTTTTAAAAAATTTGCAGAGAAATGAAAAATTGATATTTATTTTACATAATACATAAGAAATGATAGTAAAAATATAATGGTGATATATTATTTTGTGCAATTAAAAAAAGTTAACTGTTTCACAGAATTCGTTTTTGGCCGGGCGGGAAGCAGATTCAGTGCTAACTATGAATATTGAAGACGAATTGAAATAATCAAAAAATTTTTCCAGCATATAATTTCTGAATGTATTAGAATTGACAGAATATTTGAAGAATGTTGCTTATAGACTGAGTTGTCTTATTCCCTAAAAACGAAAAAAAAGTCGAGGCAAAAAATCAAAACTCGAAATTCAAGCCTAAATTTCTTTTTAAGAGATAATCTAAGTTGAGTAAGCAGAAATATAAAAATCTTTGAAACTGGACTTAATTTGTATAAGTTAAGGTTTTTTGAAACTTTGACATAATCGAGGTGGCTAACTTTGACACATTGTAGCTTATCTTGTATTATTACAGGGTGACTACCTAATCATTTTTCTGATAACTTAGGTCCTCCTCTACAACTTTTTCGTAGGAGGTACAGATTTATTACCAACATTTTTGAGATTGGCCCACTTTGCATCATGTGATGAAATGATAAAAGAAAAAATAACGTGCCAATTCAAAACTTATTTTATTCAACGAAATTGTACAATTTAAAATTAATGACATTATGTAAACAATGTAAAGAATAATTTAAATTGTAAATAAATACATGATGCTGATATATTAAAATTTAAAATAATTTTTATGTAAAAATTTATAAAATTTTCAATACTTTAAATTAGGTAGAATATATGTAAATATTAATTTAACCCAACAAACCAAGAAACTATACAGTATCATTAACTATATCATAATTTAAAAATTATATGGTAAAAATCGAAATATTTTTTCTCCTTAGAAAAAAACTTCAAACATTTTTAGAAAAATAAAAATAAATTGAAAATTAATTTTTGTGGAAAAACAATATTTTATGTTATGTATTATATGAAAATTATATTTTTACAGCAAATTTTTGTGAAATCGCAAAAAAACAAAAGGGGACAACACAAAGGAATCAATATCAGCTTGGATTTCAAGAGGAACTGTTTTTGGATTAAATATAAATTTTGAGCATGATGGACTTAAGTTTATTATTGTTATCTTAATATTAATTTTAAATTATTCAGAATATTAATAAGTAATCCAATTATGGTACATATGTATGTATATATTCTGGAATATATATCGCGCTGTTTAAATTTTACGATATCATTACTAATATCGTTATTTTAAAAAATTATGATATCATTTTCGAGTGTACCTTTTAGAAAGCAACCTATATCATTTTAGAATTATAAATGATATCATTCTAGGACTTCTTTATCGCCAAAATGATATCGTTATGATATCATTACAATATCATTTGGTTTGTTGGAAAAATACATTTTTAGTACAAAAACTGTTAAATTCGATATTGCTGACTTTAAGAAAACAATATGAAGAATTTTGATTTTTTCTACTTTCATAAATGGAACGCGGATGTACATGTATTTTTGTGTGTAAAAAATAAGCCCCTAAAATATGATTTTAGAAATTTACTCTAACACAAATAGAAATTTGAGTGCATATTAAACAATTTTTAAAGCATATTTTACCAATTTTCTAAATATCTCCAAATCTATTGAGTAGATTAAATAATGATGTATGTAGAACTTGGAGACATTTTAAATTAGTATTTTTTTTTTTTTTATATTTTACTAAACTAAATCAGATAATTCGTTCCCGAGTTTATACAATCTCATTAATTATATAAAGTTTTATATAAGGAATATGGTTCAGAATCGAACTTTTTTAGAAATAACTCTGTAACTTCTAAATGGTTGGTTGGGTTATCACAAAATTTCACGTGAACGCAGAAGAATGGAGTAAAATTTTAAGTTTGGAAAAAGGACCCTACATATATGTCAGGAACGTAGTTATGGGGGCTCAAAGTTGGGTACCCCTGACACTTTCTTCCTTATCCGAGTTCAAAGATTTTTATATCATCTTAAACCTCTTGATAAGAACTTTGAAAAAGATGCTTGCATATACTATTTATCTCATATATGCATTTGAAATTTCAACTATATCAAGATGGTACGAACTTGGTCAAGTACAAGCCCAATATTTTTGACAGATCTAATTATATTTTATTTATTTTTGTTTATTATTATTATTTATTTTTTGTAATTAATTAAAGAACACAATTATCCATAAAATAATATAAATTTGAAATCTTTATTTTATTATTATAAGCAATTTTGAATTTGAAAATTGAAAAATTAAAAAACAGATGGACGGACGGAAAGACATCAGAATAAAATCATAAAATTACAAAAAATGCATATTTTTTCTTGTGGATCAATATAAAAACAAAATGTAGATATTCAAATATTGATATCACCATGCCATTGTGTGCCCAATATGCAGTGACACTCATTTGCAAACATATTTCGCTTGCTGACAACTAGCGCAAAGTATAAATTACATTAATATTGATGTCATTTGCTTAATACAAAAGTCCAGTGATCGTCAAAATATTTTAAAGAGTCATAATTTTATAGACCAAAAAATAATTTTATAACCTCAAAAAGAGCAAATATTACAATTCAAATTTTGAAATAATAAAAACTACTTTCGATGTAATGTTAATGTTTTTTTATCACGTGCGCAGAATCAACGTTGATTTTTGTAATAAAAATAAAAATAACATTTAGAAATATAGGAATAAGTTTTAGAGAAAGAAAAAATCGAAATTAGATTTTTTTATTTGAATTTTTTATTACTAAAAACAAGAAGTTTGTTATTATAGTTTTGCCCATAGATTAACATAGATATGAAACTCCGTTGTCAAAAACCTAAGTCTAAGAATGTGTTTCATTGAAATCCAAAACAATAGTAGTACGTGTGCTTTTTTGAGTAATTTTTATCAATTGAGTTTTTTAAAGCTTCATATCTATGTTAGTAATCTATGGTTTTGCCTTTCAATCATTAAGTTAAACTAATTTTCCCAATAATTTAATATTTATTCAAAGTTTAGAAATATTTAATAGTCAAATATTAGGTATTAAATATCCAAATTAATTCAAATCATTTATTAAAAAAATTATAGTTTACAAATACATATCGTTAGTTGAATTACAAAACTATATAATTAAAAATTTTTTGCTGGAGAAACAATTTAAAAACCCAATTATCTATGATTTTAAATTCTTGCATAAATATAACGTAACTTATTTCTACTGCAAATAAATAAAAAGTATTAGTTATCAAGTTTTGAATTTTATCTACTGATATATATATTATTATTCTCTTAACAAATATTCAACTTTTTAAAACATAAGCACGTTTTTCAATATTTAAATATAAATTTGTCATTATTAAATTTACATTCGTAATTGATTTTTTTTTTTATTTTTATTTTTTTAATTTAATTTTGTTTACAAAAACGAGAAAAACATGATACAAATTAAATTTTGGCCTAAAGCCAAAACTACGAATGAATAGAAAATATTTAGTACATTTTTGGTGTAAAGTGATTAAGAATTTTACACCTAGATGCTGCTGTAGCAAACTCTTTTTTATTTACAGCACATTGCTAAGGGGAGGAGTTAAGGTACAATATCCAAAAATACATATTATTAAGAATAAACTAAAATTACAATATAAAAATAAAATCATAAAAACTTATAAAAATTATCGCTAATTTAGAATTCAAGGCAATGACACTTTGTATTTTTTTTTTTTTTTTTTTTTATTTTAATTAAAGCTAACGTTTCACTTTTTATTTTCAATTTAAATTACAAGTGCGATTCACACATGAAGGTTGGTTGCAGTTGATATTTTTTTATTTTTTTTTTGCAGACTCTTTTAAGTACCATCACCTAGATAAATTTAATCATTAGCACTAATTAAACAACAAAGCTGCATCAAAATTACAACATCAACAGTTGCCTTACAATTACAAAAACAATAACAAATTTGCAAATTGACACATGATTTAATGCAATGACATTCGTACACTTTGTTTCTGTTGGTTATTTAGGGGCGTTGTTTTCCTTTTGTTTTGTTTTTCATTAAAGTTGAGTTTAAAACTATGCAAGTATTGTTTCTTTTTTTTTTTTTCTTTTTCTTTTTTTAGCAAATTGTTTTGTTAAACTTTTTAATTAAAATGTTTTGTTATATTTTCTTTTTGTTATATATTTTTTTTTTGTGTACTTTTTGTTAATGATCACCTCACTTATCTATGTATGTATTTCTTTACCAATCGTTGTAGTTATTTTTACTCCTACTTTTCCTGTTTTGTGTTTTAAATCTTTTGATTACAAAACTACAAAATCAACCAATTTTAAATTTATTCTTTTGTTTTTTGTTAAACCGTTATTTTTCTTTATTTTATTATATTTGTTTCTGTATTTTTCTTTTGTTCCGCTTTACACCATAAACGTTGAACTCGTTATCGAAGACTAAACACTGCTTACGATGCTGTAGTCGTAAGCCATGCCTTTTTAACACACTTTCAATACACTGACACGAACGAAAATAAATAACACAAATATGTACACGAATCACAACGAATGCCTACCAACACACACACAAGCGTACAAACAAAATGAGAATTATACACACATACATACAAATATACAACCATATCCGCAATGTCTGCATGAATATGTTACAAAAACCATAAAGACAAATTTCATTTTGAAATTCTTATTGTTGTTGCTTGTTTGTGGAATGTGTTTAAGAAAAAAAGCAGCAAGTTATGTTATTTTACATAATGTATAGTCTTGAGTGTATATCCTAGCTAAAAGAAGCGTTGAAAAATAGCTTTTAAATCTTAATATTGTAGTTTAAAATTCATTGCTTTACTAGGTCTAATAAATAATACAAGGCGACAAAAAATATTTTCTGTGGCCAGTATTTCTTAGTCATGAAGTTCTAAACCTATAATTCATTTTTTTTTTAATTGATTACATTTCTCGAGATAAACGTCTATAGGAAACATTTATAAGAAAATAATTCATATTTCAACATACATATCTTGAGAACTATTTCTAATTTGGTTTCATAAAATACTGAAAAATTTTAATTGAAATTATGCTTACATAGTTTCTTAATCTATTCTATACCCAACAAACCAAATGATATCGTAATGATATCATAACGATATCATTTTGGCGATAAAGAAGCCCGAGAATGATATCATTTATAATTCTAAAATGATATAGGTTGCTTTCTAAAAGGTACACTCGAAGATGATATCATAATTTTTTAAAATAACAATATTAGTAATGATATCGTTAAATTTAGCAGCGCGATAACTTAACAATATAATCAAGAAAATATACATACATATGTACCATAATTGGATGACTTATTATATTGTAAATAACTTAAAATTAAAACGAGATAAGAATAATAAACTAAGGTCCATCCTGCTCCAAATTTATATATTTTATACAAAAACAATTGCTCTTAAAAACCAAGCTGATATTGATTCCTTGTCCTCTTTTATTTTTTGCGATTTCACTAAAATTTGCTTTAAAAATATAATTTTCATATGACATAACATAAAATATTTTTTTTTTTTTTTTTTTTTTTCACAAAAGTTTTCAATTTAATTTTGTTTTCCTATAAATGTTTGAAGTTTTTTTCTAAGGAAAAAATTATTTCTATATTTTATCATATAATTTTAAAATTATGATATCATTAATGATACTGTATCGTTTCTTGGTTTGTTGGGTAGTTTCGTAGTTACCCAATAAACAAAACGATATTATAGCGATATCGAAACGATATCATTTAGGTGATAAAAACTATCACTAGTGATAATCGTTTTCGAATCTATAACCTTTTTCCATAAAATTATGATATCGTTTTCCATATCGTTATTTCCAAAAATAACGATAGTAAAATCAGCATGAACCAAATTTTGTTCTGAACGCTATTCAATACTTAAAATTATGTTTATTTGCCTTTAAATATACTAAGTATAACTATAAAGAACCATAATTAGCTAAAATGAGAAAAAATTCTAAATATAAAAAATAAGGATATAAAAATCATCATACATGACATATTTTATCAAATATTATCAACAACATTTGCAAACATGATTATTGCTTAGGGACATACATATTTCTGCAATTATATATCTGAAAAACTTGGTTTTAGCGCGAAAAATCGGTAAACTATTGAATTTTTTGTATTTGATTTCCAGTTTGTTTTTGTATGTTGAAAAATTTTTATTTTTATTTGAAGTTTTTTCCAAATGATATTTTTTTTTATTTTATTAAAACGAAATATTTGAAAATATCAATATCATAATAATATTGTTTTCTACAATACAATATGATATTACAATCGGCTCCTAGTATGATATCGTTTCCGCTATCATATCGTTCTAAAGTTTATTGGGAAATAAAAAAAAAAATAAATAAAATTAAAAAATTTTAATAAGTTAAATACATTTAATCAAGCTCAAGGTCCAGAAATTATAGAATTTATCTAATAAATTCTATTTAATAAAAGTTGCCAATATTTCGCTACACCTTTGGGTAGCATCATAAGGGCCATCAGAGAATATAATTATAAATACATAACATAAAACATAATAAATAACAGCATAAACATATAGGACATTAGTCGAAAATATAAAACATGTTTACAAACAACAATAAAGAACATAAACTTATTCTCTACCGTAGTTTGACTACCATCGTCAAGAGTTAGTATTGAATGCAATAAGTAGCATCTTATTATAAAAAATTCGGTACATTTCTTTTACGGTTTATTATTTTTGTCCGTCTACGAGAGATGTTTTCTCTAAAAACAGGTGTCCTCGTCCGCCCAAGAGAGCGTCCGACTAGCGGAGATTAATTTATTCTAAAAATGCCACCTAAACCATGGACCTACCGGAGATGTCCGCCTATGGGAGTGTCCGTTAAGGGTGCTTTTACTGCATATAAACATTTGAGAATATATAAACATTTTTCATTCAGTTTGTAATATTTATAATTTTTGTCTAAGATCCCAAAAAGTATAGGAAGAGGGACTCGAAATAACGATTGCCCGTCTGTCCTTACAACCGTTTGTAGGTTGAAATCGCGCACTAAAAATATAATATTTACCAGAACATTTTTGCTAACAATTTAGGAACAAATTATAAAACATTATTAACATTCAGGATGTATGGAGGACGCAATAGTGGATAATACCTATATCCCTTGTACGTCATTTGATAACCATATTGTATTTAACTTGTGTCCGTCTGGATGTCCGATTGAAGATTAGAAGCATTCCATTGTAATTGTCAGCGTTGGTTGAAGTTTTATGTATAATAGTTATGGACATAGTGCTACAATATTCCGATCCATACATTTTAAAATTACATAGTTTTTGCATATTACATAATTTTTGTTGTAATTTTACGAGGTAAATATGAAAACATGTAATTATTATTGTATTGTTAGCGATTGTCAATTTTGTGCAAAATAACATAAAAAAAAGTGCCTCTCTACATTTAAAATAAAAAAAGCTTTTTATATCCTACAATTTCATTACTTTTTAGTAACCTAAAACGCAACAAGTTTTTCATGTTTTTATAATGACTTCAATGAGTTAGTTCTTGAAATGACATCTAAGTAATGACATGGGGTAAGTATTTACTTCTAATGTCATCACAGTGTTAAAATAATGGGTTATATAGCTCATACGTAAGTAGTACTCATTACCAGGCAGCTGGGCTAAGAAATTTGATTTTTTCTACACAACAAAAACAAAATAAATAAAAAAAAACTACATATATGGGGAATTCACAAGGTGTGAATCATGTCGTATTGTCATATGTCCTTAAATATTTCAATGTATTAAAAGTATTGTTATGGCTTTTCCTTTGTAAAATTTTATGACATTATGACAATACGACTTGATAGCACACATTGTGAATCCCCCAATAGTATTTATATCCTTTGTCGTATCATTGTATTTCGTAAATATTTTTTAAAGAACATTTTTGAAACCAGAAACAAATTCATTTAAAAATATTTAACATAAAAAATGATACAATGATACGACAAATGTTGTGAATAGGACAATATTCTTTTATATCCTAAAAATTAATATTTATATTTATTTACACTTTATCCTTACTTACACCCAATATTTTAAAATCCACAAAATATTGTTATAAACTTTATTTTATATAAACCAATTTTAATTAATGTGTTTATAAATCCAGTCGACATAATGAGAAACTTTAGTGTAAACACCGGGATATGGAGCCACAGTACAAGGTTTAATACTCCAGGAAACAATACCTAATTGTATGGAACCCTTATACAACAAAGGACCACCTGAATCACCAGAACATTGACCCTTACCACCCTCATCAACACCACCACAAATATGATCACTAGTGGTAGCACCATTATGTCTAGAATTACATTCTTCATCGGAATAAATTTTCAAATCCACTTCCTGTAAGTTGCTCTGGATATAACCACCAGTCTGAAAAAATAATAACAAATGCATTAATTAAAAATCATGTTTTTTGAAAAGAAAAAACTCACCGCATTTAAACCCCAACCAGCTAAAACACCAGGAGCACCCTCTTTGGTTTGAGGAATTTCAAAATATGGATCAGGCAAAGTAACTGGAGCAAGTGTTTTGTAATTGTAAACGAAAGAACCTTCCAATTCCAATAAGGCAATATCATTGGCATATGATCTGGAGGGAGCATAATCTTCATGCATAATAATACGTTTAACACCAACAACATTTTCACCTTGGGCACTTATTTTAGTTGTAGCATATTGTACACTAATTTGATTAGCCGTACGTCCACTAACACAATGAGCTGCAGTCAAAATCCAACGTGGAGCAATAATACTAGAGCCACAGGAATGAGAACCGGTAGAGCCACGTAATGATACAATAAATGGATATTTAGTTACATCAGTAGCGGTACCATTAACAACACGACTTTCAGGAAAGCAGCTAACACTGCCAACCAAAGCGATTAAAGTCAACAAAGAAAATTTAAACCACATTTTTTGTTTATTCTCTAAGAGAAACTAACCAATTTTCTAACTCTAATCATCATTTATATACTTTAGTGAAAGAAACAAATGTTTTGCTGAAATTCCGCAAAAACTTCTTATCGCTTTTGGTCAAAATAATATTTAATCTTTAACAATAGATGACCAACCGATTGCCCAGTATTTTGTTATTATATTAAACGTAAGTACAAGAATATCTTTTATTAATTTGATAAGATTATATTACATTTCCAGTTGTAAATCAGACGCACGTAATAAAATAGTTTAAATAATTTTTAGAATGGTACAAAAATCCAAAATGTATTTTTAAGATTAAATGATTTATAAATTAAAAATATCGTTATCATTAAATTTTTATTGGTGCAGGTTAAAAAACTGAGCCGGTAGGAAATGTGGTACTTTTTAACCTTAACAAATGTATAAATATTAAAGAACATATGTACTTTATAAAAAGCCAATCAAACAATTTAAAAAGATTAGAAATATTACAGGGCTACCATAACTACACAAAACCACGAACTTCAAATTATAAAAACTGTTTCACCATCCATTCCATATAATGTTAAGAATGTTGGCATCGTTTTGTTTTCATCATGTTTTTTTTCATACTTTTTACCAAAATATTTTCATAGAAAATTATTATTTTAGATAATATTTATGGGATATTTTATGGTCATAATTTTGTATATGTTACACCAAACGTATTCAAACAGAACTGTAAAACTCCGTATAAGCACTATTTTTGCTTGCCGCTGAAGTGTCAAACTCCACGTATAAAAAATAATTTAAAATAGCACCCCATATTGTTGTTTTTGTGGAACTGCTATCATCTTTGCTACCTGTTTTATTTCACCATGTGTTACGGTAAAGAGCATATTTTTTCACTTAAAAGAAAAAAATTTGCATATTTAGCACTTTCTATAATTTATTCATTAATTTGCTTTTACATACATTCCTTTTCCAAATCCGATTTTCTAATAATTTTCTGCTTATAAATTCATTGAAAATATATTTTTTAATCTAATTAGTTTTAACAAAATATCTAGCAAGAAAAATATTGTATTTCAAAAATATTGTTTTTATCTTTAAAATATATCCGATTTTAAAAGAATTTTTTAAACACCTTTAGTTTCAAAAAAAAAAAAAAAAACATATTTAAATATTTTTATAGTAAATTTAAAATAATAATTTATTTTAATTTTAAATTCGTATATTCCAAACAAAAAAATCAAACCATATTCTTGTAAATCCAGGGAATGAAATGAGAAACTTTGGTGTAAACACCGGGGTAAGGAGCCACAGTGCAAGGCTTAATACTCCAAGAAACGATACCCAATTGTACAGAGCCATTATACAATAAAGGACCACCTGAATCTCCAGAGCATTGACCTTTACCACCCTCATCAACACCACCACAAATGTGTTGACTAATTGTAGAACCATTGTGTCTAGATTGACATTCTGCATCGGAATAAATTTTTAAATCCACTTCTTGCAAATTACTCTGGATATAACCACCAGTCTAAAAACAAACATAACAATATAAACAATAATGAAAAAAAATTAAAACAAATTTGTGTAAAACCTACAGCATCTAAACCCCAACCAGTTAAGACACCAGGTGCTCCATTTTTAGTTTGAGGAATTTCAAAGAATGAATCGGGCAAAGCAACTGGAGCAACATTCTTGTAATTATATACCAGGGGTTGTTCCAATTGCAACAAAGCAATATCATTGACATATTTAGTATAAGAGTATCCCTCATGCACAATAATACGTTTTACATTAGCTATATTATCGCCATAAGCATTTATTTTAGTTGAACCATATTGTACAGTAACGCGACTAGGTGAACCTCCATAAACACAATGAGCAGCTGTCAAAATCCAACGTGGAGCAATTATACTGGCGCCACAGAAATGAGAACCGTAAGTATCACGCAATGATACCATAAATGGATATTTGGAAATATCGGTAGAGGTACCATTTACCACACGACCTTCTGGTAAGCAGCTTACACTACTAACCAAAGCGATTAATGCTACCAGCGAAAATTTAAACCACATTTTTGTTTATTCTCTAGGAGAAACTAACAATATTTTAAGCCATAATCTTCATTTATATGCAACGACAAAAGTTTTCATGCTATAATTTTGCCGACGATTCTTATCGTATGATATAAATAAATATAAAATAGTATTTCAAAAAAGATGTCCAATCATATAGATTATAATCTATAAACTATAGTATATATTTACACACAGCAGTAAAAGTGTGAGTTTATATATGATTAGATAATCCAGTTTAAGTAGGAAGTATAAATTTTAAGAGAAGCTAAGAAAAACTAATAATAAAAACTAATTTATGGCAAAGATTAAAATCAGCAACATAAAATATTTATTTCCAAATTAAAAATATCTTTATTGGTTGGTGATTTTACCCTATAGGAAATATTCAGTTGATTTGTTTTTCAGAACGGAACATATATCCTACATCATGAGGTATATACGTCAAAGTGATTTTCGATGTTTTCGGAGAGGCTCCGTGACCATTAGTTGACAATTTCTTGTGAAATTATAACTAATTTCTATACACCGAGAAATAGTTTATCATTTTTACGTCAACAAAAAAACATAAAACGTTGTTTTTTCATCATTAGAATAATGTATATGTTTACAACAGCCATATTTTGGTTGTTCTGATTAATATTTCTTACCGCAACCGTATTATTTTTGTATTTAACATATGTTTGTCAAAACTTCTATTGTGGATCCCTTTTACTTTATTCTAGAATTGGATCGATAGGAACACATTTTATGTTTAAAACAAAAGAAATAAGATTACGGCAACCAATATTTTTTTTAGCACAACCATAATATGGCTTCTGTAAATTATTTCAGTGATTGCGACAGAAAATGAAAGGTGTAATACCCCAATCATCACCATGGTAGAGTATAAAAACGTGTATCTTATACGTCATTTAACTTATGTTTTCGATAATAAAATGTCACCAACTATCTATCTTATCATATTATAAGACATGTTTCCACTGCATTTTTATGAAGGAATGTATGCTAATCTTTTCGATCTTGCATTTTTACTTATTTATTTTATATGGTTCTATTCATACCCATAAAATACTACCACTTCTGCATTTTCTATACCAAGTAAATCATTTAACTTCACATGTCAGAGATTTAATTGAATGCAATAAATATTTTATATTTTTTGTTGTGGGTAATTATATTTATATTTCCCATAGAAAATTAATTATCTTATCATATTCCCATTGCAGTTGTACGTACAAATTTATATACATAACATGGCTATCTGTGGTGGTCGGTCGATCATCTTATGATAAGGATCTTTTTATTTTGCCATAAGATAAGCAGAATTTTCAAGCATTGCGTTATATAGACGGTATATATAAAAGAAAATAGTTTCATATATAATTTGTTTCTTGTGGAGTATAGACAAAAAATGTTGTTTAAATTTTCGCTAGTAACTTTAATTACTTTGGTTAGCAGTGTTAACTGCTTTCCAGAAAGTCGTGTTGTCAATGGTACTGCTACCGATATTACCAAATATCCATTTATGGTGTCATTGCGTGGCTCCACCGGTTCTCATTCCTGTGGCTCTAGCATAATTGCTCCACGTTGGATTTTGACTGCAGCTCATTGTGTTAGTGGACGTACTGCTAATCAAATTAGTGTACAATATGGTACAACTAAAATTAGCGCCCAGGGTGAAAATGTTGCTGCCGTAAAACGTATTATTATGCATGAAGGTTATGCTCCTTCTAGATCATATGCTAATGATATTGCTTTGCTGGAATTGGAACAATCTTTGGTTTATGATTACAAAACAATTGCTCCAGTGGGTTTACCTGATTCATACTTTGAAGTTAACCAAACTAAAGAAGGCGCTCCCGGTGTTTTAGCTGGTTGGGGTTTAAATGCTGTAAGTTTTGAGTTTTTAACAATATATATACATTTTATTAATTAACTCGGTTTTTTATTATAATTTTAGACTGGTGGTTACATACAAAATAATTTACAAGAAGTTGATTTGAAAATTTATTCCGATGAAGAGTGTCAATCTAGACACAAAGGTGCTACAACAGATGATCATATTTGTGGTGGTGTTGATGAGGGTGGTAAGGGTCAATGTTCTGGCGATTCTGGTGGTCCTTTGTTGTACAAAGGTTCCGTACAATTGGGTATTGTTTCCTGGAGTATCAAACCTTGTACTGTTGCTCCTTATCCCGGTGTTTACACCAAAGTTTCTCACTACATTGACTGGATTTACAGATATTTAAACTGAATTTTAATTGTGTAAAATAGAATTTTTAATAAAAAATTTTACATTTATTGTTAAAACATGGTCTCAGAAAAAAATTTGTTGGCTATGATTAATGAATATTTTAGAAATATATCGAATATAATCTTATTAAACAAGGACAAATAATATCGATTATTTTTGAAATTAAAAAAAAAAAAAAAAACATTCAAATCACGGCCGTATAAAAGAGTTAAATACAAAAATATTATTATGTTTTGCTTAAAAATAATAATTATTATTGTTTTTTTTTATAAAAATATTCAATTCTTCACCAAAAATTTTATTTTTTCATAAAAAATTATTATTCATAAAAAAGTTGAATTTTATTACAAACTCTTTTTCATAATAAACTTGATTTTTCTTAAAAAATTTCAATTATTAACAAAAAATGTAATTTTTTATAAAAATTTTGTTTTTTCTGAAAATCCGATTATTGAGAAAAATCAAAATCTAAGTGAAAAAGCAAATCTAATTCCCAATTCGATTCCTACTAAACTTTACGCAATAACTGACAGCATGATGAGAGAAATATTTATTTAGGCTTTGTAAATTAAAATTTTGTGAATTATTGGCAAATTGTAATTTCATTATTAAACAAGTTAAATAAATATATTCGGCTAGGCCGAATTTTTTATAACCTTCATTACTTTAAAACTTAATAAAATGACAAATATATTATATATAACCCTTTAATTTTATCACCGCGATCTTGTTATTCATATGGTTTCCCAAAGTCAAACATCGCTCATGAAATGGTCAAGATATAAATATGAAAAGATTTTGAATAGACCTCCCTGATTCAGCTCCGATTTATTTGACTTTTTTGCAATTGATAGTACTTTTAACGGAGAAAATAATAATGTAAAAATGTTTGAGTGCAATTAAATTTTTGGAAGTTATAGGGCTTTGAAATCGAATTTCGGTTCCATCAAAAAAAACATTTTTTTGTTAAAAAGAAAGTTGGATAAAAAGGAAGAATTACGTTAGCGAAACCGCTTTAACAACATACCACAGAATTAAAAAACCCTTCCGCCCGGCCGGGAAGAAGAAAAATTATTTGAAAAAAAGAAACTATTTGCACTACAAATTACAAAATACTTAAAATACTTTATGAAGCTTTTATATTATTTTATTTTTATAAATGCACCATTAAGAGCTTTTAATTGACACCTTAATCTTTGCACTCCGATAATTAGTATAGGAAATTTTTTTAATAATTCGACAACGGTTTGTTCAAATTACACCCAATGTTCATGCTTAAGAGCCCAAACACAACCAAATTGATTTCAATGTTGTTTTCCGCTCTAAGAGCCCAAACACAACCAGCGGACTATTTTTTTTATATGAAGATTTGACAACTAAAACAACAGCGGAATCCGCTGGAAATTAAAATCTATTTTAATTTCACAACGGATTCTCAAAAGCTCTCATTTTCTCACTCTCCCTCTCTGTCAGTGTTGCCGTTGTTGCAAAATGAATCACATAAGTTTACATTAAATTTATATAAAAAAGAAAGAGATAGATTTGCTATTTATTTTTTATGTATGGAATTTAAGAGAGAAAGATAAATATTTTTTTATATATGTAGTTTTGTAAAACAGTTAACACTCATGACCAAATAATGCAAAAACATACTTATTACAAAAATATTGACAAATAAACGAACATACAGTTAGGGACAAAACTATTTGTACACCCATGCATATCGTATATCTTCAATAATTTATAAAGAATAAAAAATTATTATATGTAGTTTTAATTCAGGTCAATTTTTATTGAATTATTTGATAAAAAATAAATTAATATATAACACATTGTTAAAAAAAGTACAATTTAAGTAAATCTTTGGGACAAAAGTATTTGTACATCAGTACTTTGTACAATTATTTGTACGTTGGACTCTTGTATGATGATTTTTTTAAATACCGTTATATTTTCTTCGTTAATCGAGTTTTATTTTACAAAATAAGAAGTTGGTTTTAACGTTTTGAATAATAAGCACATCAAAAATGGGAAAGCGAAAAGAGTTGAGTTTGGATATTAAAAATTTAATTATTGATGTTTTGTAGAACAGTTAACACTCATGACCAAATAATGCAAAAACATACTTATTACAAAAATATTGACAAATAAACGAACATACAGTTAGGGACAAAACTATTTGTACACCCATGCATATCGTATATCTTCAATAATTTATAAAGAATAAAAAATTATTATATGTAGTTTTAATTCAGGTCAATTTTTATTGAATTATTTGATAAAAAATAAATTAATATATAACACATTGTTAAAAAAAAGTACAATTTAAGTAAATCTTTGGGACAAAAGTATTTGTACATCAGTACTTTGTACAATTATTTGTACGTTGGACTCTTGTATGATGATTTTTTTAAATGCCGTTATATTTTCTTCGTTAATCGAGTTTTATTTTACAAAATAAGAAGTTGGTTTTAACGTTTTGAATAATAAGCACATCAAAAATGGGAAAGCGAAAAGAGTTGAGTTTGGATATTAAAAATTTAATTATTGATGAACATGAAAAAGGAAAATCTCTCCGGAATATAAGTAATTTAGTAAATTTGCAACATTCCACAGTACAATACATTGTAAGCAAGTATAAAAACAGCGGATCTGTTGAAAATGTGCGTGAAGGTATACGAAATATATGAGGTGTACAAATAGTTTTGTCCCTAACTGTAGATATTGTCTGTTTATTGACCAATATTGCACTGATAATCTTCACTACTTGCATTTTTCTTTTATCTTCTTTATTAGGTGTCTGTAGTTCTGTAGTTCGGAGTCTGCTTTGTAGTTTATTCTATTGTTGGTAGGTATCTTAATAATATTCAGCATCTCAATCATGTACCATTTTTTATAATTGTTCTCTGTAGAGAGTATGTTCACTCTCTCAAAATCTGGAAAATGATTAGCACTGGCACAGTGGGCCGCCAGTGCAGTTTTCTGTGTCAAATTGTTATCTCTTAATTTTATGTCAGATCTATATCCCGCTAATCTAGTTTTTAGTTTGTTTTTAGTTGTTCCAACGTAAATCCACATTTTCCCAAATTATTTCCATTACAGATTATTTTGTATACAACGTACGATCTTTCCAAGTTATGTATTTTGTCCTTTGTCATGCTAAAAAGAGAGCCAACCTTTAAACCAGTTTTATGTGCAATCCTGTAATTCTTATCGTCTATACATTCCGAATTCTTCAGTCTCTCCGATTTATATATTACCGGTTCGTCATTATTATGTCTATTCATAGGTGTATTTTATTTATATTCATCGAATGGAATGTATCGTCACTTATCCTTAAAACTCTCCTAATAAAATTATTAGCAGTGTTAATAATTATTCTCTTCGGGTGTTTTTAATGGTAATTTATGATCCTTCCCGAAGCAGTGGGTTTCATATACCAATCAATTTTAAGACTACCGTTCTCCCTAATTACTACTGTATCCAGATATGGAAATCTATGGTCCTGTTCCTTCTCTATTGTAAACTTAATACTATTATGGAAACTGTTTAGGTTAGTCATTATATCATCTATTGCACTTTCCCTTGCGATACAGAATAAATCGTCCACGTATTTGGTCAAGATTTTTGGTTTTTCGCCAAGTCTCTCTCCATAACAATATCTGCCACAATAGGAGAGGCAGAGGACCCCATTGGTAAACCCTTTTTCTGTTTGTAAAATCTATCATTATGTCTAAAATATCGATTGTCCTTAATACAAAAACGTAATATCTTAAAAAATAAATCCTTATCAAAATTCCATTATGAATTAATGCTGGAGCAAATAGGTCTTAATGGGTAGTCTTTCTTATGGATTTTTGGAAGTCCATAAATCCTAGGTGCAGTAGCTACATCCGTCTTCATTCTTCTCCTTTCTAATTCGCTTATATTTCCACTCTTATATAGTTCCTCTACCAAATCGTTGTTGATTCTCTGAAGGGTATTCGTAGGATCCTTCATAAGTCTCTGGTACATTGTCATATCTCCTATAATATTCATCATTCTAATTCTATAATCTTCCCTAGTCATCGCCACAGTAGTATTACCCTTGTCGGCGTTTAGGATTAGAATATCCCTGTTTTTCCCAAGAAATCTCCGAGTTCTTTCCACTACACCCATCGTGAATTTCTCTCTATAGTCTAGTCTCATCTTATTCATATAATTATCTACCATAGTCGTAAATTTGGTCCTAGACATTTCCTGCTGTTCTTTGTCTGTCAGGGTCTGTATACAATCCTCTCCATCTGCCAAAAATCTCAAAGCAGGAAAACTCTGCTTTGTAATAGGTAACGAATGTTTCTCGCCTGATGACAAAATCCATTGTACTTCCCTAGGAATCTCTCTATCCGTCTTGTTCACAAACCATTTGCTGTTGAATTTTATATCCAGGTCCCTCATATGTTCCTCATACAGTATTTCGAATTTTTCTCTGTGTCTCTTCTTCTCCGTTTCCCTAATGCCGGCGCTTATAATTTCCTCACTCTTCCATAATATGTCAGCGTCATTGTCGTCAATTTTTCTATCTATCATCTCTTTAATTCTACTACATGACTTCTCCTGATGTTCCAGTATCTCGTGTTTCTGTTACATGGAGACCCAGTGTAAAGGAGGCCGTTCCGTGTAATTAAACCGGATAAGCACTACGATTGTTATTAATTTAAATATATCAAGAGAAGCGGCAACTCTTACAACATTTATATTTGACATTTTCCGTCAAACCAACAGCTGATTGAAAAAATAATAAAGATGAAAAAATTACTTTTGGTTTGTTTTGGTTTTTATTTTGTGTAACTTTTTAACAAAAATAAATTGTGTACAAAACAAAAATTATATTTTAATTACAAATACATTAAAAGAAAAAATAGAAATCAACATCAATGTAAGGAAATGGCACTACCACGTATAACAGATTTTGAAATATTGGAAAAACTAGGAGTGGGCAGTTATGCGACAGTTTACAAGGCAAAACACAAGGTTAGCATTAATAAATAATCCCTTTTTAACATTGATGATGTATATCTTATATACTACTTGCATTTATGTATATTAATTGATTACGTTATAGAAAAATAAAACTTATCATGCCATAAAATTTGTGGAAATGTCTTCGCTGTCCAGTAGTTCACGTGAGAATTTAATTACTGAAATTCGTTTACTGCGCTCTTTGAACCACAAATATATTGTTACTTTGGAAGACTTCTTTTGGGATGATAAGAACATTTATATAGTCTTAGAATATTGTAATGCTGGCAGCCTTTCAACATTTATACGTTCTAAAAAATCACTGCCAGAGGCCACTTGCAAATATTTCCTTAGACAATTGGCCGCTGCTGTACAATATATGCGCAGCAATGATGTCTGTCATTTTGATTTAAAGCCACAAAACTTGCTATTGACCAAAAATAATTCAAATGTTTTCTTAAAAGTGGCCGATTTTGGATTTGCCCAACATTTGAAATTAGGTGAAATTAATATGCAATTAAAAGGATCTCCTCTCTATATGGCACCAGAAATAGTTCGCAAACATCAATATGATGCTCGTGCTGATCTTTGGAGTATAGGTGTGATATTGTATGAATGCTTGTTTGGAAGAGCTCCTTATAGCTCTAAAACTATAGAGGAACTTTTGATGCGCATACGTAGTTGCGAAAAAATTAATTTACCACCCAATGCACGCATAAGTAAAGAATGTGAGGACTTGTTAAGTCGTCTTTTGCAACATGATCCAGCTAAACGTATTTCATTTAATGATTTCTTTAATCATGCATTTTTAGATCTCAAAACATTTCCTTCGGAAAAGGTAAATTTATTCGCTATAGATATTTTTGTAAAAATTTTAATAAAATTTATCTGTAGACTCTTCAAAAAGCAGTAGAACTAGTAACACAAGCTGTGGAATATGATGAAAAACAAAATTATAAAGAGGCCTATTATCTGTACTGCAGTTCTCTGCAATATTTTGTACCTCTTATAACCGATGAGTCCGATGCTAGCAAACGCATGGCTCTAAGAAACCGAGCTCTAACATATCTTAAAAGGGCTGAGGAAATAAAAAATGTTATAATTGAGCAGGAATATAAAGCCCTAGCTCTAAGGCAAAGTAAAGAACAACAGAAACAGGAACCTTCAACATCAACGAACATAATTACAGAAGTTTTGGAACCAGAAACCCGTTATAAACAATTATGTAATAGTTCTGAAGAAAAAGAAACACTTTTTATTATCGTTTATTTAAACTTTTGATTTTTTACAGTTGCTTTGTCTCACTCTAGTCCTTCATTAAAAACAGCCTTGGAAATAGGACGTCAAGGTGAATTATACTTATTTGAACGTAAATTTGAGGCAGCTTTAGAGTCTTTTACATCAGCTTTGGGTATATTGGTACCATTTCTTAACAAGGAACCTAAAGGAGAAAGAAGAACTTTATTAATACAACAGGTTTTTTTAGAATTTCTTTAGTTTATATATTTTATAGAATTTTTAATTTTTAGCTTGATTTTTGGATGAAAGAAGCTGAAAGCATTAAAAGTCTTTTAAATGCCAAGGATATACAAGATGATGACCAAAAACTTAGCCATTCGGTACGCAGTTGTAGTATTCAGTAGATTGAATATACATAAACCATTAGAATGTATCTGTTTGCTTTAGATTTAGCTACTAGAGTTGTTCTCTCTACTTACTCTATACTTTTCTTATTTTATTTATTTTAAATAATATACATTCAACTTTTTTATAGCTTTTTACAATTGTACACAGTTTATAATTATTAATCATTACAAAATAACATGCTTTCTATTTATACTTGTATATTTTTAGTTTTTTATAACAACAAACAGTAGCAAATTTGTGATTAGAAAAAAAAAATACATACATAAGTACTTTTTTTATTTATTTTAAATATTTTATTTATATTTTTTAATATTTATGTTCCTTAGCATGGGCATTATCATCATCAAACATTCCATTTCGTGAGTATTTCATTATTTATATATAATTTAATTGTTTTCATATTATTTATATGTTTTACATTGTTGAGGAAAATCTTCTTATATGTAATTTTTAAGAAATAAATTCTAAAATTTATCTATTTATTGTTATTTATATATAAAAAATAAACACATTTAAATAAAGCTAAGAAAACTGGGATATATTTTAATAAATTTTCAAAAATTTGTGGTGTGAAATATGGATTTTTTTTTCAAATATAAGAAAACTTACTGTAAATCATTAGGGAAAACAAATTAATTTTTTTTTTTTTTTTTGTCTGACAAAATATTTTTTTTTTTCTTTTTTCTACTTGTTTTTGTTTTTTATAAATGTTTAGTATTCATAAATTGTTCGTTTAAATTTTATTTAAATATTATATCATTATTAATTGGCTAATTATTCATGTTTATTGATATTTTATTTATTTAATATATTTTTTAATTTATTCATTTACATAAATTCCAAAAAATCTGGCAATCCTTAGAATGCTTTGTTAGTATGTTATCGAATTATCGATATAACGTTTAGTCATAAACTTCCATCTCTATATTTGTGTTTTGACAAGTGGTCACAACGAAAACATTATATGTTTTCATTTACAACAATTTTTTATTTATTTATTTTTTTCGGTAATTTCAATAAAATAAAATAATATTTTGTTAAAAACAAATTAACTAGTGTAAATATAAAACAATAAAGTGAACATTATAATAAAAGTACGAATGAAAATAAGAGCTTAAAAGATACAAACATTACTAACACATGGGTGCTGCCAGGGGTAACGCCCTGTTTTGTTTTTTTAATAATTTAATACAAATAATAAAATTTTATTAATTAAATTGACTAATTTCATGTATTTGCAGTTCATTTCAATAATTATACTTAAATAAAAAGCATAAATTTACACGAAAAGTTAAGAAAACCAGCAACAATATGAATTATGGGCGTAAGACACCATCGACCTATCGGTCAAATCCCTCCATGTACTCGCACACCACGGGAAGGTAAGTTTTCTAAGTAATAATGCAGTCATTTCATTGTTTAAAAAAATTTATTAAAAATTTTAGATCATCTACCAATCTTCATACGGTTAAATCTCGTTCCACACGTTCAGTGCGTATACCCTGGTACCAAAGACCCATTCTAAAGAACAATCAATATATTGATATACAAAAAAATGCCATGATGATTGGTTTATTTTCCATAGTATGTATTGTTAATAAAAAATTGTGAATATTGCGCTTAATAGTTTATATTTTTTATGTTTTAAAAGTTCTTAGCATTATTTACAATTGGTACTGCCATTTTTGATATTTATTGTTTGGCCATGGCTGCGCCTGGTTCCACACATTATGGTTATTATATTATATCGTATGAATTTGTCTATGTTGGCAATAAACATGGTGTGTATATATTTTTAATTATTATTAAGTATTTTTAATCAATTTAAATGTGTTTTTTATTGTTATTTTTTTTTTTTTTTTTTTTTCATTTCAGTACGCAACATGTTGATGGTTTTTGCTTTATTTTCATTAGTATTGGGTGTTATAATATTGTTCACCAGCATACTACTAGTAATAGCTTTAAGAAAGGTAAGTTTTTCTCATTTCGCTGCATATTTAAATTGAAAATATTAGCTTTGTTCCAGTACTTGCCAATATTGTAAGATTTAGTACTAAGAATGTATGTGTATTTTGTGGTTTTTCTGACAAATTCTGAATAAAAATTGGAAATTTGACAAGTAGTTGAGTAAACCCTTAAAACACATTTAAGATTTTTAATTATTTTCATTCTTCATAATGAAATTTTTAGTTTATTCATCTTTTACAAAACAATATACCAAATATATTTTATAAAACTTTGGTAATTGGAGAGATGTCTTATAAAAAATATAATTTATTAATTCTCCAAAAAAAAAAAAAAAAAATCCAAAAATTATTAATTCATAAAAAGTTAGAAAATATTCATCAATTACAAAAATTAATTTATTAATTCTTTACAAAAAAAAAAAAAAAAAATAAATAAAAAATGTGCAAATTATACCGATCGTTACTTTGAGTAAATTCACAATTTATTTGCTGATGGGAAGGAAGATCGTTTCTATTTTTTTTTTTTTAATATAAAAATAAGAAAACTTCTTCACAAAAACCGTTTCGATATTTGAAAATGAAATTTTGGGGAATTGTGAAAAAATATTAGAAATTTAAAAACTTGAGAAATTCAAAATTTTTATTTTAAATAATTCTTCATGGTGAAAATGATCAGACAAGCTGCTCAATTTAAGAAAGCACATTATTATTCGGTCATTTAGATTGGCTCCTGTATAAGTTAAGGTCAAGACCTTAAATTTTAACGGACTACTGTTTATATACATTATATATTGACTATGTTTAACAAATTTAAACTTCATACTTCGTGGAATTCTAGAAAACAGTTTTTTATTTAAATTTTTTTATTAACATCATTCTATTATTTTAATTTTTCACAAGCATCATAAACATGGAAAACAAAATCGTTTTGTTTTAATACCGGTAACATTTATTTTTGATTTCCTTTTTTTATTTAAAAAACACATCCACAAAAACACATGTCTTCTATAATAAAATTGGCTTTCAAAGTTCCTACCTTATTCCCTCTATATTTATTTCATTTTTTTTAAATTTCTTTTCTTTATTTAACAGGAATATGAACGTAAAATTTTACCTTGGCTTTGGACATTTGCCATTTTTACCGTCTGGCGCTTTTTATCTTTATTGTTCTTTGCCATTGTTAATGATTTGTATTTTGCCTACAATGCTGTAATGGTATTCTTATGGTCCGTTTTTATATTGATTTGCATTTTTGGTTGGTGTGCTGTATATTCTCTATTCCTCGAACTTGTAGATTTAACAAAATTGGAAGATTTGGCTCATTTAAGAGTAAGTATTTGCTCTTTTATTAACTGAAAATTGTTTTATTTATTATTTCGATTAATATTACAGATGGGTACTATGGCTTCTTTGCATGCCTCAACTGCCAATTCCTTGGCCGGTTCACGTCCTACTACACCTCATAGTACTGTTTCTACTATGCCGGTTGGTTGATTTTAAAGTTTTATATATTCTTTGAATCTCTATACAATTTTTCTATATGTATTACTTTTAAAACCATCCATTATTTTTTAATACTTTAATTTAGAAAACATTCCAATCATATATAGATTTTGTTTAAAACATGTTACAACAACATTTACTTATTCATATATGTATTTAGAAGTGCCTTATTGGATAGAGAAGAAAGTACATTATTTTATCTTTACACTGTAGTAGTTGTTTACAAAGCTTACAAATTGTTTTAAGTACACTTAAACATTTTATAGATTTTTATATATATATATATTTTATTAGATTTAAGCTGAAAAAGACACCGTCCATTTTTTTACAATACATAAAATATTTGTATTTTGGTATTTCTTATCTATTTTAACGAATAAATGTTTTTTTATTATAAAATGACTACATATCTCGAATATTATTGAAAATATTTAATAAATAAAACAAATTATTATCCAGTAAATAACGCAATAAGTTTTTTTTATCAAATATTCAAAATGACGCAAAAAAGTTTGTTCTTAAAAAATTTTCAATTAAATTTTCAATTGAAAACCAGTATTGTAAAACACAGAAAAATTTACAAAATGGAAACAATTGTCAAAATTACACAAAAAAAGCAAAAATTAAATTTAATTTTTTTTTAGTTTTGACAAACTTCTTGTGTTGGTGTTTTTTTTTTTTTTTTTTTTCTCAGCGATTTTTTTATATTGAAAAATAGTATGTAAAAACCTAAAAATCGACAAAATGAATAAATCGCCAAAATGGAAAAAAATCGTCAAAATGAACAAAACTACCAAAATAAAAAACCACATGAATAAAAAAATCGCCATTTTAACTTTTTCAGCTTTGGCAAACTTCTTGTTTTTTTTTTTTTTTGCGATTTTGTTCATTTTATAGATTTTATTCATTTGGTGTTTTTTATCGTTTTCATAACCATCAATCAGTTTTTCGACATTTTCCAAAATTAAAAAATCACCAAAATAAACAAAATCGTCAAAATTAAAAAAAAAAAAAAAAAAAAACCAAAGCGAAAAAATCGCAATAATAAAATTTTACTTTTTGACAAACTTTTCGTTCTGATGTTTTTTTATATTTCCGTTTTGTTTATTACCAATTTTTTATTTTTAAAAATAAAAAAATATCGCAAAAATTAACAAAACAGCTAAAATTAAAAATCGAATGAACCAAAAAAGCACCAAGTGAAAAAATCGGCATATTAGCTTTTTCTCGTTTGGCGTTATTTATTATTTTTTTTTTTTTACCGATTTTGTAATATATGATTTTTTAAATATTCAAAAATAACTGTCATTTTCAGTATTACAAATAATCAGTCTTACCGTTATAGAAACAAAAACTCCACCCTCTTAATAATCACCCCTATTATGGAAGTCATTGTCGACGTCGTCGTCAATTCGTAGTCGCTGTCACTTTAAGTCGACATCGACATCACCTCGACACTAAATTCGTATTTTTTAATAGTATTGTGTGACGACGACTTGTTATCGACAATTCAAAGGAAATAAATATCTTCTCTAAATATTTTGTGACAATTGCTTATTTTTATTTTGAAATTTATACACAATAATGTGTTTTTTGCAAGATAAATTAGTGTATATAAGATATATAAGTGTATTTTGTGTTTGTTTAATACTTCTGCTAAAAAAGTGAAGTTTTATCTATTTTAATGCATGTTAAAGTGATTTTCAGAAGAAGGGTTCATATCGGAGTTATGGTCAATTATGGACCGACCTTCACGAAATTTGACATACAGATACGTATATAAAACTTATTTGTGATAAATTTCATTAAAATATTTCTATTTTTAGTGTATTTATGAGGTTAAAAACTTTATTCCGGGAGGAAATTTGTATGGGGACCAGAAATAATGGGTCGGCCATAAGCAAATTCAAGAGTCCTTCGTCCTTGTGTTGAATAAAGCATATGTACAAAATCTCATCAATTTATCTTCAAAATTACGACCAGTACTTTACGCACAAGCTTTACATGGGCTGCCAGCCGACCTGGTGAAAAGAGGGATATGGAAAAACGGTATAATTTAGGGTTGAGGAGGTAAGATTTTTTTTCTGCGGTAAATAATTTACACAAACACATAATACCCCAACCACTTATGGTGGAGTAGGGCATAAATATAAGGATACATAACTTATTTTAAATAAAGAAATAATTATACCTCATTCTGAAAATTATGACTTTTCCTTCATTTTGCCAACTTTCATTCTGAGTCGACATCAAAAAATGTGTCGACAAAATCAGAGTGGTTTCAACTCGACGTTGACTTTAAGTCGACTTATAAAAATACAAAACTTTGTCAATATTGAGATTTGTAGTCAATATTGACATCACAAATACCATTTCTGTTTTGTCGACGTGACTTGCTGTCGACAACGACATACATAATAGGGGTGAATAATTTCTCAAATATTTTAATTTTGACTAAAATAAAAGTTATTTCCTTTTTATTGATTTTATTTCTTTATTTTATCTTTTAACAATTGTTTTTTTTTTTTTTTTTTTGTAAATTTTTAAATTTATTTTTAATTTTAAATTAAACTTAAAAGTGAAAAATAAAGTTTTGTTGTTGCCATTATATTTAGATAAGTATATTAAAATCATATTTAATTTTATAAGAAATGGTTAGTTAAAAAGAATTTAAATGATTTTTTTAAACTATAACGAAAAAAAATATTTAATAGAAGACTTAGAGAATGTATGAAAACAAGAAATTTTTTTTAAAACATTCAAAATAAAAATTAATATTTATAGAACAGAAATAGACTTAAAAAATACAGCTACTCTATGTTTATTTCCCCTAACAAAATAGTATTTATTTAGAAAATGTTGAAGAACATCATTTAACACTGATTAGTTCTGTATTGCTTAATTGTGTTTTTGATAAATCACCTACCAAGGTATCGAGTAATGATCTCAATTCTTGTTGAGCAAACTCTTGAGGTAAGGGCAGACGTTCCAATGCAATTTTTATTATAAGACAAGGATTTAAAATGGGACAAACGAGTAAAACGCCTCGTACTAAACATGCTAAATTTTGGGCTATTTCACTCTGGCACAGACGATGTTTGGGTGTGGGGCAGGGTAAAAGATTTATGCGTGAACAAAGATCAGCCAATTGTGGCTTTAAATTCTCCCAACGGGCCTCAATGTCAGCCTCGGTTTTTAAAGATTTCAAACCTTTGAACTAAAAAACAAAGAAAAAACATAGAGACCAATATTTTAAAATAATGTTTAAAACATTTTTTACCTTTTCGTTTATGTCAATGAAATCCAAAAATATTTGTCCTTGATTTGACCAATTAGGCACTTTAATACTCTTATTTAAGTCGGGATTTTCAAATTGTGTTAATAAATGATGCAAGTAATCCAAATTGTCTAGAAAATGTAAAAAAAAGTAGTACTATTAAGTTTTTTTTTAAAGGTATTTGATGAAATTTTACCATTAATTACAGCATCGGGAGCTATATGTTGGAATATTATATCATGTGCCAGAGACCATTGTTTGGCCTTGAGTAGATATTTAGCTTGCAAATGATAATTGTGTATGGAACCAGCCTTAACTGCCTTTGCATAATCAATCCATTTCTCTGGAACACCCAAATTATTAATAACGAATTTTTCCTTTTCATTTAAGGCTACATCTTTCGAAACGGACACATAACGATAGAGTATATTTTGTACAGCTAATTCACGTTGATTTCTATTCTTGATGTGCAGCAAAACAAATATGGCCCATTCCCATAAGTCATTGTTTTCCAATTGAGCAGCAAAACCCACATGCAATTGAGACTCGCTAAGTTCAGAGCAATGACGATATCCCAAAGCTTCTAAAGTTTGTAAAAGTAACCAACTGTAATAAAAAAAACCAAGTTCAAGATTCCGTTTTTTGGAAAAAAAAAACATTTTAAAATATTCTACCTTAAACGATAATCCATGGGATCTGAGGTGTGAGTAGCTGGATTGAGTAAACTTTCCAAGGGATGACTACGTTTTGAAAATAATTGCAACAAATGATAACGTAAATCATAGATAGTATCCTTTTCATTGTAATGAGAAATATTTTCCATGTAAATGGGTGTTGGGGGAAGGGAATAAAACTCCTCCGATTTAAAAGATTTCTCATATGCCAATAATGCATCAGTAATTGAAGAGGTAGCAGAAGATAAATACCACAATTGTAACTAAATATTGAAATATTTTTTTTTATTATTATATTTTTTTTTTTTTTTTATTCACGTTTCAACTTACAGCCAATACTTTAATCCATTCTATACCCTCTAAACAATTAATAACGCCATGATTAGAAGCCATTAGAGAGATACCAGCCACTAACATAAATAATTTTAAACGTTCTACTTGTATAAACTGATCAGCTTTGTCAGCATTCCAAGCAGCCAATTGATCCTCCATTAGTTGTCTTACAACAGGCCCAGACGAGAGTTGGGACATCAATAGAGATAAATTAACATCATCATAATTGAAGGCTAATTCACAGGCCTCTGTTACTTTATGGCACATTACCAAATCAAGCAAATGCTCCAAGTATGTGTTTTTTGAGACGGTTTTTGTTAACAAATCTTTATCGGTGAGTGTGTTCTCTAGCCATTCCGATAGCAAATTACGACGACACATAACCACAAAATGTGAAGTTGCATCACGTCCTTCCAATTCTTCATGATCACCCCACAATGCTAAACATAAAGACCACACCGATACAGCATATTCCTCTAAGGGACCTAGATTAATAAGTTTAATAGCTTCATCTAAATGTTTCACAATTAGTTCAGTTCCTCCGTCAGATTTTATATAAGGACATTCACTGCCTTCAACATCTTGTTGCTGAGAATTACGTAACTGTATTTGTAAATGATCAACTATACTTTCTTGGAAATTATCATAAGATTGAGTGGCGGAAATCTTTAAATGTTGCAATATGGTGGGGGAATAATCATTACCTGCACGAGTTTTAAATATAGCAGGAGCAATGTCCAGCATATTTTTAGCTATCATAAAGAACAAAAAGTTAAAGGTGAAAAATAACATATTATAAGGACTTTATGTGCTTATTTCTAAATAATTACATTTAATTTCCCGATTTAAATTGTTTCTAGTAGTGGGAACAATTAAAGTATGTTGTGGTCCAAACCCCAATTTAAAACGACTACTATTGTATAAGCCTAAATCAGCAGGCCATTTTAAACGTAAAGGAAATGCTACTGATTTTACCAGAGGTACTAAAGATCCCAAACTTTTTACTAATGCCACTTTGGGTTTAACGATAAGAGGTGGTAACTTGTAACCATCTTGATAGTTTTCCATTTCGGTTTGCTACAAAAACAAAATGTGATAGAAATATTCTAATAACATTTGGGAATAGATAAATTACCTGTTGTTGTTGACTTTTTAAAACACTCATCACTGAACCTGAATCTCCAGAAGAAGCTGGTAAAGGGGGTGAAGCATTGAAATCCACTTGGCTGGAGGCTTCTGATAAGTTACCACCTAAACCACCCACACCGGCAGAAGTGCCATCTTTCCATAGGGAATTAGCCGAACCATACATTTCTTGTAAACGTTTACCAAACAAACCACCCGGTTTATTGCGATTAAAATCATGATGGCCAAACTCTGAAGCTTCTAAAAAATCAAAAAAGTCTTGTTAATACTTTTGTTTCTAGTGTAAGAGAACACAAATTAACAGTCACCTGATTTATTGTCCAGATCATCGTCTATAAAAAATGAAGCCTTCATTAATTGCAATTTATGGGCATCGGTACCCATATCTTTGGCCAATGTTGCTGTGGGACTGGTTAATCCTTGTTTAAACACCTGCTGAGAATGATCAAACATGGAAAAGTCGTTGTTGCCATTGTTTTGAAAGAATTCTGTTAAGTAAAACATAAAACATTTAAGTAAAACAAAATACATTTAAAAGACATAAAACCTAAAACATACGTGTTTTGTCCATTAGCATAAATTCGGCAGATTCATCCATGGGATAAAATCCAGCAGCTGTTAAAGATTTGGGATCTAAAGCCCGAGCTGCATCTTCAGATATCTGTAAAAATTTTTCGTTTAATAAACTATCGATCTGAGACGGTATAACTTTAAATTACACTTACTTTTTGGGCATTTTTCAAAGCAGCCAAAGTCATTTTATCGTGAGCATTAATACCACCAGCCGCAGCAGCATTAGCAGCAGCTTGCTGTTTGGCAACATCAACTGCTGATGCTGCCATTTTGGCTTTTTTTGGATCGATTGGTATGTCTTCCTCCTCGTCGCTGTCATTTAAACCATATTTGGAGAAATGTTTTACCCTAAATACCCAGCTACCAGTTTCAGGACGATATTCAATGAATCGGGTTTCATTTTTATCGCAAACACGTCGTAATTTTGCCTCCCAATCCATTTCCAACAAACGCTGGGGATCTTTGATGGGTTCGTGTTTACTTTTGTCCAAAGGCCAAACTTGATCTAAAGTCACTTGAGCTTCACGATTCAAACCATGACCTATAGGTGGTTTATTGTCATCATCAGGATAGATAATTATTTCCTTATTGCGAAAATGTACAATTTCATCTAAATTTAAGCCGGCCACATCCATTTCTTTGCCAAAGTACACATTGCCGTAACCTTCACGTCCCACAGTGAAACTGGGTACAACACATGAACCGTCTTCGGCCAAAAATGATTTTAAATCATCCAGTGAAGGTATGGTGTAATATCCCACTCTCTTTAAGGTTATGCCAGTAGGATGCTCTTCATATTCTGCTTGAGCATCTTCAATAAGTATTGATTTATCTTCAGCAGCATAAGAACGATTCGACGAAGCAATGCTCTCATTTGCGGCGGCACTAGTTTCACGTCTAGACAAAATACTGCTTTGATCTTCAAAGGGATTTTCGGGAACTGTAGACACTGACAACCGACCACTTGTGGGTGGATTACGGTAGGTTTCTAATGGTTTCCGTGGCACTAATTCCGTCAAGGTATTATTATGATGACTGCCTGGTTCAAGACCAGCATTTAGATTGTGCTGTCGTACTTTTTCTAGATTATTAGGATGTAACCAAGACTCACGGCGACTAGCATCCAAAGAAGATGTTGGTGCATTTGCATTAGATACAGCAACATTGCTGCCAGTGCTAGGTGATTGTGTATTTAAAGGCTCCGTGGGTATTTCTCCCGAAAATGATTCATTGCGTAAATCTTGCTGATTGTTGTTGTTGTTGGACGAAGAAGTTAAAGATGTAATTTGTCTTTGTGGCGTATTGGCATTTGACCCACTTCCAGATGTTTGTTGGCCTGAACCAACACCTCCAATGGTATTGTTATTTTTAGGTTTTAAAACCAAACGTTTGGCATTTGGCTTTAAACTAAAACTCTCCACGCTGGCATCAAATTCTTCCAGACCCTCAAACAATGATTTCTTGGTTAATGCCGATCCAATGGGTTTAACTTTTATTATACTGGGGGATGAATTAGTAGAAATTTTGAATTGTTGTCCACTGTTGCTAGTGCTTTCCATGATGGCTTTTTGTGCAGCCGGATTTGTGGCTCTAGTAGGATCATTTTCTTCGCTGCGTTTAAGATCCTTGAAAATGGGATTATCCCCGTAAGGTGAGGTAACTTTGGATAAAATTTGCTGATGTATGGGAACTTGTTGCTGCTGTTGGGGTGTGCCGGGCAAACCTCCCAAAGTGCCAAGTGTGCCATCTGCTGTAGTTTGGCCGAATCCTCTTGTTTGGTTACCTAGACCAAACGACGATTGACCTGTTTGACCAAATAAGCCACCACCAGTTGTATTGGTTCCTGTTCCTAGAGATGTTCCAAAAAGACCTCCCGGTTTGGCAGCTGTATTACCAAAAAGCGAAGTTTGTCCAGTACCAGTATTGAAATTAAGAGGGGCTGCTGTTGATGTATTGGTGCCAAAAGCGCCAAAACCTGATGTAGCTGGTTTGTTAAGACTAGAATTGAAAAGACCTCCGGCGCCGGCATTTGTATTATTAAGAGAGAAATTTCCGAAACCAGTATTGGCCTGTGAAGTCGCACCAAAGGCTGGGGCAGCGCCAAAACCGGTCGTCGGTTTGGCACCAAACAGTCCACCAGTAGCGGTGCTTGTTGCGGTGTTACCAAATCCTCCAAAACCAGTGTTAGCAGCAGATGTTTGACCTAAACCAAAGGCTGGCTTGTTTGCATCGGCTGCTGGTTGGCCAAATAATGAGGGTTGTTGTTGTTGCTGCTGACCAGCAGTTGTACCAAAGCCAGTACCAAAACCTGTGTTGGTCTGGCCAAAAGCCGGTGCCGCACTTGTGGCTGGTGTTTGACCAAACAATGATGGTGCCGCGGTTTGTCCAAAAGCGGGTTTAGATCCAAAGGGATTAGAGTTATCAGTTGCTGTAGCACCAAATCCAGTGGTGGTAGTGGCACCAAATGGTTTGGCACCGAAAGGTTGAGCTGCTGAAGCTCCAAAACCTCCAGTCGCTGGTTGACCAAAAGCACTGGTAGTGGATCCAAATAATCCTTTGTTTTCAGTGTTCCCAGCGGCAGGCTGACCAAATAAACCTGTAGTAGGTTGTGTTGTGGCTCCAAATAGACCAGTTCCTGTAGTCGCCTGGGTTGTAGCTCCAAAACCTCCAAAACCACCAGCAGCTCCGGCTTGGGGACCCTTGCGATTTGCTAAATAATCTTCCATGCGCAATTCTTCCAAAGATTTGCCCTCATATTCCTTCATGGCGGTAATACAATGTTGTTTGGTATTCACACTATTCGGTTGACCACCCTTCATTAGGGTATCAGTGCCAATAGTTGGTTGGTATTTCGCAATAGAAGTTCCAGGATTTGCTGCGGCTGCAGCATTAGCCGGCTGACCAAAAGCCGATGTTGGAGCACTACCAAAAACGCTCGTAGTAGTTGGTGCCGCTTGACCAAAAGTTCCAAAACCACTGGTACTAGTAGATGCAGCAGGTTGGCCAAACAAAGAAGTAGTAGGTTGTGTTGCTGTCTGCCCAAAAGTTCCCAAACCAGCTGGTTTGACGGCAGAACCAAATGCCGAAGTGGCTGCAGGTTGTCCAAACAATGAAGATGAATTGGCTTGAGGTTGAGCTGCTCCAAAAATTGAAGTATTTTGTTGGGGTTGCGAAAAATCTAAAATAAGAAAATTATTTACAAAATTACACGAAATTCTTTTCTATACTAATTTTAACAGCGAAACTTACTGCCAAAAGCTGGTTGTGTTGTCGTAGTACTACCGAAAGCCGTTGAAGTGCTAGCTCCACCAAATAAACCCGATGTTTGGGGTTGAGCCGTATTGGATCCAAATAGCGAAGTTGTTGTTTGTTGGGCTCCAAACGTAGGAGCAGCACCAAACGCACTTGTAGCTGGCTTACCAAACGCTGACTGACCAAAGGGAGAGGAAGTGGCGGTATTATTAAAAGCACCAAAACCTGTGCCAGTGGCGGCCGCGCCAAATGTTGGTTTAGTTCCTCCAAACATTTTTATTGATTTCTCTTAATTTGTTGTTCTATTTCACAATAATTTTCTTTTATATTTTTGAAAAATAAAGCAATTTCAACGAGGAAATAACAGCGTGATTTCCCCTCCCCGTGTTGCGCTAATAAACTAAAAATTCACTTCTTTTGTTGTTGGTATTTCACAATTTTTTCACGATCTTTTTTGTTATTTTTACGTCAACAATTTTTCAACAAACATTGAGATTTTCAATTGATATTAACCACTAGATATAAATATAAAATGCACTGCACTTTTTAAGTAATATATTGCAAATTTTTCTTCAAATACCTCCAAATTGTATTTAAAATGTAGACGAATACGAATTTTGAAGGTGTTTGAAGCCGAAGCAGCGTAAAATGCGCACATATCGTCAGCGTTGCCAATTCAGCGCTTTTCGCGCTAGATTAAGCGCTTTTCAGCAACCCTTTGGGGTCGCATTTTTTTACATCAGCGCTTTTTCTTGAAAAGGCGCTAAATTGGCGCGTTTTGTATTCGGTTAGTTTTAGTTACAGATTTTAATCATGTCTTATAAATTTTTCTGAATATTAAAGACAAATGTAAAAATTTAATTTTTGTATGCAAAATATATACAAAAAACAAGGAATATACAGATTTTAAGCGTTTTTAAAATTTTGTTTCAAATGTTTAAATAATTTTATTATACAGGATTTTCTTTTTTTGTAATTATCTTTTTTAATACATTCTGATACATTGCTATCTAATACATGTGTCTTAAAAAATTTAGTGCGCTATGACTGCAAAATAACGGATGTATAAACATTTAGAAAAAAAGCCCCAACTTATTTCAAATATATTCCCGTAACTCACTTGAAGTTTTTTTTATTATATTCATGTTTTTAAAGAAATTTTTTAGAATTTTTAATGAAAATAATTTGAAACATATCAAAATACTAATTGTTCTTCTGTTGGAAAGTTCTTATTTTAAATTTGTTTTATAGAAGGAATTGTGCAAAAGAAAATTCTGACTCAAATGTTCCAAACAAAGCTTAATGGAATAAAAATGGAAATAAAAATAGCAATATGTGTGCATTTCTTAAAGTGGTCTTTGTAACAAGCCTTCTAGGCATCTAGGAAATTAATGTTCATCGCCCATCAAAATTATCTCAAATATCAGAAAGAGGCACTGGAGATGTCATAATAAATATTCTTGGAATATGAGTAATTTTGAATAATTTATTTAAAAACAAATATAATACTATATATATATATCTACCTTGATTGTATTTTAAAAGAAAAAAAAATTATCTCCAATATCTAAAAATAGTCTTGCCTCCAGATTGCCATATTTTTAATGAACATTTACTTTATAAGGTATAATTTTTGTAGTTGTTTGCTGTTATCTATTGAAACATTAATTTTTGTTTATTTAAAACACCAACTATAGCATTTTTTTATTCCAATTTTAAATTACTGAAAAAAGTCCTATCTAAGATAACTTCCTAAGGAGCAGAATAACCCAGAAATAAAAGTCAGAATTTGTTCCGGTCCTCGTTTTGAATTAAAACTGCATTGTATCTAAAGTTTCATAGGTTTTATTCAGTTTTTTTTTTTTCTTGTAAAATTATGAAAAGGGCAGATACGTCTTTTTTATATTAAGCCTGCATTTGTGTATTTATTTTTGATAAATATTTTTTAAGACGTCAGATAATTTTCAAAAAAAAAAAACAAGTTTTAAAACATACAATTTGGCTAATAAGTGAGCAGTTAATGCTGGGCCTAAGAACTTCATATTTAACATATTTATTAATTTAAGAGCTTTAAACTGAAAGTTATTATCAAATTAATAACCTTTCTTTGTACCTTAAATATTATTTTTATAAACGTTAATGTTCAATATTGCATAAAACTACTAAATATTTGCACATGAACTTAAAATAACAAATATATATGTATTAAGTTGTTTTTCTTTTAATAAAAAATTCATATTTAACTGAAAAATAAAAACAAATTCTATTCAAATATAATTTAGCGCTTTTTAGCGCGTTTTTGAATGATGACCGGCGCGTTTTGATTCAAAAAAGTTGACAAAGCTGCATATTGTTGCCATGTGGGGAGCAAATTTGCCGCTGAAATTCATGAGTCGACAGCATTGCTAAAAATGTCGCCGACATTATAAGGAAATTTATGAAATTATTTTTTAAAAAACTAATATTAAAATTTAAAATTTCAAGAATATAAAGAATTTACTAAAGGTTTTATATTAAATTCATTAAGCTTGACCGAAAACAGCGGCTGTAATTGAGTCGTGTTTTAGCCGAAATTTTATCGGCGGCGGCTGCTCGACTCAGCCGATCGGCGCAGTTCTCTGCTGATTATATGTATAATTATTAAAAAATTGTGCATTTATAACAGTGTTGTTAAATAAAGTAACAAATGTGTTGCCAGACTTTTAACATGACATTTCAATAGAATCTCGCTTAAAATTAGGTTTTTGAACGAAAAGTCGATTTTTGGCAATTTTGTATGACCTTCTGAACTACTTAAGTATTTCTTTCTCAGATTTTTGGCATACTGATAAAATACATAATATTTGATTATACCCTACAACACCATTCAGAAATTGTAACGCAGAGAAAATATATTAAATATTATTTTTATAAACGTTAATGTTCAATATTGCATAAAACTACTAAATATTTGCACATGAACTTAAAATAACAAATATATATGTATTAAGTTGTTTTTCTTTTAATAAAAAATTCATATTTAACTGAAAAATAAAAACAAATTCTATTCAAATATAATTTAGCGCTTTTTAGCGCGTTTTTGAATGATGACCGGCGCGTTTTGGTTCAAAAAAGTTGACAAAGCTGCATATTGTTGCCATGTGGGGAGCAAATTTGCCGCTGAAATTCATGAGTCGACAGCATTGCTAAAAATGTCGCCGACATTATAAGGAAATTTATGAAATTATTTTTTAAAAAACTAATATTAAAATTTAAAATTTCAAGAATATAAAGAATTTACTAAAGGTTTTATATTAAATTCATTAAGCTTGACCGAAAACAGCGGCTGTAATTGAGTCGTGTTTTAGCCGAAATTTTATCGGCGGCGGCTGCTCGACTCAGCCGATCGGCGCAGTTCTCTGCTGATTATATGTATAATTATTAAAAAATTGTGCATTTATAACAGTGTTGTTAAATAAAGTAACAAATGTGTTGCCAGACTTTTAACATGACATTTCAATAGAATCTCGCTTAAAATTAGGTTTTTGAACGAAAACTCGATTTTTGGCAATTTTGTATGACCTTCTGAACTACTTAAGTATTTCTTTCTCAGATTTTTGGCATACTGATAAAATACATAATATTTGATTATACCCTACAACACCATTCAGAAATTGTAACGCAGAGAAAAAATTTTCGGACCCCCACCTTAAAGTATACCGTTCGACTCAGAATCACTTTCTAATTCCTTAAAAATAGGAATATTTTAATGGCAATTAGTAAAAATAAGTATTTTATAACCACAAATCCATTTGTCAAATTTTATGAAGATTGGTCCATAATTGACAATAGCTCCCATATAAACCCCACTCCTGAAAATCTTGCATAAATCCGACAGAAATGTTAGTACAGTGAGACCTCGAATTTTCGTAATGGTCGGGACCGGAAATTCTGGATAATCAATTTTCACGGTTAATTAGTAAAAATTTTGAGTAGTATTTTTAAACATTTTTTATTTATATAATCCAATTATTCAAGGATTTAATATAAAAGTTTTCAGAGAGTATCTGAATAATACATAATACATACTTCACAAGTCTTACAAAATATTTCATTACCAAATTTCGTTAAAACTAATACTTAAATATATTAAATATATTTAATATATATGATTGAGAGCGAGACAAAGAGAGTGAGTAAATAAATGAGATCCTAAAATACACAAATTGAATAAAGCAAAATGGTGGTTGTCAATTTTTGCTGCTTGCGCTTAAATGTAATTATATGGGCAGCAACATGTTATTCTGACAGTGAACAGCTGATAATTTTTTCTGATACTGTTGCTGACTACGCGCTATTGTAATTTGGGCTTATCAGCAAAAATTATCAGCTGATCACTGTCAGCACAACATGTTGCTACCGTTATAATTACAATTCAGCGTAGGCAGCCACAATTTACCCAAATTGTAATTTGGGCTTAACCATTTTCATTACCTAGATTGTGTGTTAATGTTTCGACTCAAAATTCATTGAGATCACTTAATATAGAAAATATTTTCTATACTATTTAGCCGATTGCAAAGATTTAAATACTAACTGAATACTCGTGAGTTGGTATTTACAAAATCTTAAATCAAAGTTTATTTTTAATCTTTTTTATATTTTGTCATTTCTCTTCTTTGCCAATTTTTTTTCAAATATTTAGCCTTGGCCGTACGGAATGGTTTTCAACTCTATGGAATATGAACAATTTTTCCCTTTTTCCCAATTTTTTAATAACAAGAAAAATTTTCATATGAGTTTTGCAAAATTCAAATGTTTTTATAAAACAAATAATTAAAAAAAAAAAAATAGTCAGAAGAGGTGAAATATTTTGAAAGTATGGTAAATAAAAATTTATAAAAAGTTAAAATGTAAGAAAAAGTTAAAAAACTTAAAAAAAAGTCTACTATTCCAAAATTGAAAAATGTCGAAAAATCTACTAGATAAAAATGGAATATGTTAAAATATTAATTATTTGAAAATTGAAAAAAAAAATCGAAAAGTTGACTCTTTGTTCAAACTTTAGAACTCTAAAGGCACCATGGGACGTTTAAATAAGTATATCGAATGACAAATTTAACGACTAAAAGTTGTTTTCAAATACACACTCGATATCTGAACGTCGACTTAACGAATGTTTTTTATCAATAACTAAAAAATATTTATTGAAAAATTACATTGAAAATTCAATATTTAATCCAAACAAAAATTAAAATTTTGATATTTTATGGAATAATGAATAATTTTAGTATAATTGAGTTATTTTTTATGTATAAAAAGTTTACAATATTTTGTAATTTAATTGAAAAAAAGAAAAATTACATGAATTACAATTAAAAATAACCATAGTTTTTTTTAAATTTTCGCAATTTCTACAGAATAAAATTAAAGTATAATTCAATATATAATTTTTTTTTTTTTTATATAATTTTTTATTTCTAAACTTAAAATATAAAAATATTATATAATTTAATGCTTTGTTCACATATAAAGGTTTTTTGAAAAACACAAATATATTGATTGGTTTTTTCAAATATTTCAAAGCCAAAAAACATCTCGATTTGAGTTGTTTAATTATTTAACACAATAAAAACATACTAAATTTCCATATAGGGAAAAAATGTTCAATATTTTTAGTTTATAGAAATTTGTTGAAAAAAGAATTTGTAAAAAATTGTCAGTTTAAAAATAAAAATATTATGAATCAAATTTATATTTGTTCATAAGTTTTATTTATTTAAAATTTTATTTTTTGAATCAGAAACTGTTTGTGTGTGAAATAGTTATTTAAATAAGAAATGTGAGAAAATATTTAGCAAACGAAAAATGGCCAAAAGGTAAAAAAACACAATAAAATGATATGTGAACAGTGATGTTTAAATTTATTGTGTTTAAAAAATAAGCAGTCAAAAACTAATGTATGTGAACATAATATTAAATAAGATAAAATTGTAAATATGTGCCTATTTACATTGGGGATTATAGCAGCTTTTTTTTTTATGATATTTTGTTTACAAGTTGCTTCGAAATCCCTTCTACATTTACACATATAAATTTGTATTGTGAAATTTTTCAAAAAATGTTTGACAAAAAACAACAAATCAGAAAAATTTAAAATAAATTTGAAAAAATTTCATGAAATTTTTAGCTTTGCTACGACGTGGAACTTTTCTTACCCCGCTTGCATAGTATAATTATAAAGTATACTCGTAAGAACAGCTGTTTTACAATTTTTTCATTGGCAAACCTCGCGGTACTTTCAAATTGTTTTTGTATTCATATGTAAATTTTTTTTCGAGTTTTTTTAGTTTTGCTCTCCTTCATTCTCTCATTTTTCCGTTCAAAGCATTTTGACATTGTGGGCAGTAGTTTTACACTAACAAAATGCAGGCAATTTTTGTTTTTGTAGATGTGCGAGTACTTTATTATTATACTATGCCCCGCTTGCTTCTCTGCACCCTTGCCAACAAACGTAAAAGTTGCAGCGATTATTCCCAGGTAAAATTCCCAATGTAAATGAGCTCTATGATATTTTTTAAAAATTAAAAAAAATGTTTTCTAGCGATTTTTATTTGTTTTAATTTATTTCCTTTTAGACTAGTGTTCGCACATTAGTTTCTGTACATATGGCATCACTATTTGATATTTTACTATTCCATTTTCTTTTTCGTCTTTTAGTTGCAGTTCATTCATAACGACGAAAGGTTGTAAAAAAAATAACGAACGGAGGATTAATGTTATTTTAAAAGTTTTTGCTTGTTTTTTTTTATATATACAAAAGATGGATTGTTTTTTCTTTGTGTGTAAATAATAAAAGTGAAAATTGTGCATGAAAGAAGGTATTAAATTAAAATTATTCTAAAGAAATTAAAAGTGCTATTAAATGGCGGCGAAAGATTAGACTAAAACAAAATTAGTCAATTTTATTAATTATTAACCGACTTTGCTCTGCTGGTCATATAATAAAAACAACAAGTATAGTAATAATCATGACTACGAACCGAGTGTAAAATGAACGAAGAAAATATATTTAATTTTTGTCGGTTTTTGTTGCTTTTTAAAAGATTAAATTAACGGCTCATGGAGTGAATTGAGTGAATGATTCGAGTGTGTCAGACAACAAAACAACTAAAGAAGAAAACAACCAGCCAACTCCCAATTAAAAACAAATGTACGCAAAAAAATTTTAATTGAAAATTATAATTTCGTTAAATTAATTGTGTGTGTACTTGGTAAAAAAAGTGAAAATTCTTAAAAGATAAATAGAAGAGAATAAATGTAAAAAAGGTTTTATTTTGTTGTGTTTCTCAACTTTATTCGATTACATTTCGTTAATAATTTTCGCCATAATGACACAATCAACAAACATGCGTCAACATCTTCACAACAATTGTTTTAATTTTATTATTATCATAAAAACTTAATTGTTATTTGAAATAAAATAATATTATTAATGTTCTTTTACATTTTATTTATGATTGATAGATAATATAAAAAATCAAGAAAAGAACAAAATAAAAAATAAATGTTTAAAAATAATGTATAGTGTTTAGTAGATTTTATTTTTGTGAAATTATGATGAGTTCTTTTAATTATTCAAATTAAAAAAAGTGTATTTATTTGAAAAGATTTACTTAACCAAAGTTATTAATTCAAACGTTAACATTTTTTTAAACAGCTAAAATAAAAAAAAATAATATAAAAAATCCAGCAACAACAATTCTTATGATTAAAATCAAAAATGCTTGTGTTTGTTAATCATCGTCATAATCATCGTTATTATTAACAACAACTACAAAATCCAAGAAGTGAAGAAGGAGGCAAGCGGTGTTTGCAGGAGTATTCAAAATTGAATACAGTCATTTCAATTTTGTATATAAAACTTTGAAATTAATAAACAAACTTGCATCAACATGACGGTGTGGAGTGATTGTAATCCCAAACAAGTCTTTGGAATTGGTAATTTTTTAGTTTTTTATTATTATTTTTTTTTTAATAGAAATATGTACATAAATTTAGAGCAATTATAAGTAGAAAAAAATGATAAAGGAAAGTAGAGGTGAAAGTAAAATAAATCAGGACATTTGTAGATACAGTAAACAAAAAAATCTTGACATGATTTAATTTGATAAATACAAATAATAGAAATCTTTAAACAAATCGGAATAATCAGAACCATTAATTTGTAAAATCGTAATAAACTTCTACAGAACCTTTAATTGTAATTAAAGTAATGTTCTTTATTTTGCCCTATGCCTTCCCTACTGTGTAAAAATGTAACAGTGTAAATAGGTCAAATTTTATAAATTATGTTCATGTCTTACCCTAAAATTAAATAGGGGCAACACGCACTTTATTAATAGCAGCCAAAAATCTGTTGCGTTAAGAATTTATTTTGGATATTTTATGCATTATAATTGATGTTTGAACAAAAATTTTATCAAAATTCATAAATTAGAAATTTCACCAAAAATTTCAAAAACAAATCGGAAAATTTGGCAAAACTTCATAATTTGACAAAAAATAAAGGAAAAATTAACAAGCGCGAATGTTATATACGGCCCGGCCGAATCTATATACCTGGTTAAGTGGGAAGTAAAGTGGACGTACCACGCCCATTTTTTTTGTTTTCGAGTTTATATTGGTCCTTGAATTAAACACAATTTCACCTTATATGTGAGGTGGGCGTTAAAGTGGGCAGACCACGCCCATTTTTGGTTTCCGAGTTTATATCGACCCCCAAACTATACGTACAAAATTTCGTTGTCGCACATGCTTTTGTTGAAGAAATATCAGCAGAAAAGTATGAAACGGACACCCTGTGTTTCTAGTTTTTAGCCCATAACTTTTTTGTTTATTAACCGATTTTGCCCCCAACGTTGTCCCGTTCGAGTAATATCCTGCTTTTAACAGACGGACGGACATAACTAGATCGACTCAGAATCTAACCAGGACCCAGACAATATTTTATTTATTTATTTTATTTATTCAATAATGTAATACAAAGCCGTTTCATGGCCAAAATATAAATATGTATTACATAGTAATAAAAATCCTGAGTAATTAACAATTTGTAAACAATAATATATAATAATAACAAAAATATATAAATAGATATATAAACATATATAAGTAAATATGTAACTCATACATGTATAATATAAAAATAACAAAATAAAAATTTCATAAATTAAGAAGTTAATAACATAATTGGCTCCCCAGCCATAATGCTTTAAAAATAAATTTTATTAGTAAAGTACAAAAGCAGTATAGTAAGTTATAGAGGTCCCTGTCAGTGGTAATTATAGAAACAATACTCTGACAAAGATATTCAGATGTTATTTGATATGTTAGGTGACGATGGATAATCATCATATTTCCAGAAATAAGTTATTAAATGATTTAAAAATACGCATATCAAGCATTACTTCAAATTAGCAAATAAAGAGTACGGCATTGACATTTCATATATACTTTGTGGGGTCTTAAATGATTCCTTCGACATGTTACACACGGAATGACAAAATCAATATACCCCCATCTTTTTGATGGTGGGTATAAAAAAAATCAAAACTTTATACAAAATTAAAAAATTTATTAAAAACCAAATTCTCACCGAAAACCCAAGAATTGGAAATATAAATTTCACTAAAAATTCAAAGTTTCGCCGAAAATTAAAATTATACCAAAAATCAAAGTTTCATTAAAAAATTCCAAATTTTACCACAAACCCAAAATTTTGAAATTTCAATAAAAATTCGAAATTTTACCAAAAAATCAGTCACAAAGTTTCCAAATTTTTCAAAAAATCCAATTTATTTTTTTCTTCAAAAATATTTTAACAAATAAACCATTACACATTTTTTTCTCACAACAATTCTCAAATTTCACAAAAAATCTAAAATATCACCAAAAATTCAAAATTGGACCTAAAATTCAAAATTTAATAAAAAATCTAAAATTTCACAAAAAATCCGAAATATGTACATATTACCAAAAAATTTAAGTCATAAAAATGTCTAAATTTATCCAAAACGTGATTTCTTTCAATTTATTTATTTATTTTTTTTTTTTAACAAATATTATACGAAATTAACCATTTTAAAAATTTGTCAGACATTTGTGCTCTATTCACAGCAATTTCACAAAAAATTGAAAATTTTGGAAAACTTCATAATTTCACAAAAAAACTTATAATTAACCAAAAAATAGAAATTTCGCCAAAAACCCAAAATATTACCAAAAATCAAAGTCACCAGAATTTTAAAATTTAATAAAAAAATCCGATTTCTATCGATTTAATTTTTTCTTCATCAATAATTTAACAAATAAAACAGGACATAGTGTAAAAATAGTGCTCATATTGTGTAAAATTACAACTAATACTCTCAAATTTACTAAAGAATTCATTCACAAAATCAAAATTGCATTGAATTATATAAAACTGTAAAAAAGTGCTAAAGAGCATATTTTTATAAAATTTCAATGAATTTTAACTTTTTCATATAGTAAATCTAGCACTGAAAGTGCTAAATTGGCAATTGCTATAACTGCAATTCCAAGTTCGTATGTGAACGGCGTAAAGAGAATTTAAAAGTTTCACTTCTCCCCTCTCTCCTACGAGCTCAGAATTGCAGCAAGAAAAATTGCTTAATAAATATAAAGTAAATTTTAGTTTTTCGAATTGATTTAGAATTAAAAACTAATCTCAAAATTTTGTTCGGATTATTGGCGGTGTTTACAACCCTCATTAGGTAGTTTTTCGATTAAAAATTAAAAGTATAATTTTAGTGAACACTCACTTTATTTTTAATCTTAAATTTTTTCCAATTTTAATTATTTATATCATTTAATATTAAACAAGTATTTTTTCAAGAAAATTAAAATGACTACATGAATTTGAATTTAGAACATTTACATTTAAAGAAATTTGTTTAAAGCTACATCTAAATAAGAGCAATTATTTTTTTTATTAGAAATATAAACATATTTTGTATAATTACGTGCGCGTTGTTTCATGAAACAATTGCTTTGAAAAATAATTATTTTAATTTTGTTGTTTATAATGCTGTAAATTTATCTGTTTTGTAGTATTAAAGTATTTCAAATTAAAAACAAATAATCTTGTTAAATTTGTTGTTTTAAAATAATTTTTTCCTATACATAAAAAATTAATAGAGATGATTCTTTAAAAAAACAAATAACCCCTTGAAAAAAAAAGAAAAAAAACTTAAAACTAATGAACTTTTTGTGTGTATATAATTTTTCTTTTTTTATAAAATGTGGATAGAGAGAGAGAGAGAAAAAAAACACACCTTTACAAAATTTCCTCTGCAGGGCAGCAGCATCATCATCATCATCTGTATAAATAAGTATTTTTTGATGTAATAAAGTTTCTAAAGAAATTATACTTTGAAATGATGAGATGTGATTCATTTACCGAAATTTTAAATTTCATGGTTTTTCTGTTTTACCAAAAAAAAAAATAAAAAATTTATATTCTGCTTTATTTCAGTTTTTGAGTGTTTCTTTAGGTAATTATGAAAAAAAAAAAAAACAATTTTGTTGTTGAAAAAGGCGAGTGACCTCCTGCTGTGTAACTTGTTGCACGAGTTGTTGTGGAATATTGTGTTTGTATTTATTCAAAATGCAACCGTAAGATGTTACACTTTTGTATTTATTTAAGTTTTTTATTGTTTAAAATTAAATATGTATGTTGTACTGATGTTTTTATTTTCTTTCTTTCGGTTTTTTGTCTACACAGACATACTTGATTTTGTTTTACCTTGATGTCTTGACGATGTTTAGTTAAAACAAAAGATGTGGACAATATTAACAAAAAAATCTTGATCTCATTTTGTTACAATTAAACAATATAGTTTTTAATGCTCACTCACAGCATCATAATCACCTTTAATTTATTTTTCTTTATTCAAGTTTTCCATTTTTTTTTTGTCTTTGGTCTTTGGACAATTGTTAATGATCGACCGACTATGCTCGTTATATAATTTGTTTATGTAAATTCTATTTCATATATAATTTCTAAATTGAATATTAATATTTTTTAAATCTCATAGTAAAAATTTATAAATTGAATTTAATGTAATTTGAAATTTTATAATTTAGTTTTTTAACCTAAAATTTAGAGTTCGAGCGAACGCTCTTTCTCAAACCGAACCCCGACCCAAACTTCGGTAAATTTTGAAACCGAACCCGAACTTTTTGTTATAGGACCAAAAAGTACAAAAAAGAAATATATATCGAGGGTCTATATTCAAAACGGGCCTTATGCAAAACAGCATTTTTCAGGAGAACATAAAAACTGTTTATTTCCCTAATTTTTCAATATATAGCCCGTTTTGTTTTTTGGAAATTAAAGAAGTAAAACATAATATTTTTGGAAAAAAATTGACTATATGCTAAATTTATGATATCATACCAATCAGGAAATAAAAAAAAGCGGAATTTTTTGGTTGGATTGACCATTTTTAATCGTTTAAAATTTCAAATAACAGGAATGTTTACAAAAAGGACGAAAATGTGTTCAAAATTAAGATTATAAATTAAATTTTGAAAAAAAATTCCATGCAAAAAAAACTGTCAAAAATTTGTTTGCAAAAAAAAAAAAAAATTTAAACCGATTAAAATTGTATTAAATTGCATATCAACAACTCAAAAATTATTAAAACCTTTAAAGACGATGTTTATTGCACTTTTTATTTAATTATCATTTTTTTAAGAAACTGATTTTGGTATCTAAGATATTTAGCTTATAATAACGAATTTTATTAAAATTTGTTCATTCCCTTGATTAAAAATAGGGTATAGTGCTCCCACTTAGCTTCATAAAATCTTGATAGGTGTACCCGCGTATGATCTATAAGCATTTAAAAAAGGCTAAAAATCTAACTCCAGACTGTATTGAGATAACAAAATTTTTATGAGATATATTAAGATTATAATTCAAAATGTTTAAGAAAAGTTCAAACCGCAAAGAAAATTCTCATTATTTATCAATTTTTATTTTAACATTTCTTTGAAAATCAAACAAAAACTTGCACATAGCCCGTTTTGCCTTAAAAAAAAATATAATGTTTGTAGATAGCCCAAAAATAAAAAGTGAAAAACATGGTGTTAGAATTAACTTTTGACTCCAAAATTAACACCATATATAAAAAATAGAAAACTGAAGAGCCAATATATATTATTAACAAAAAGTATTTTTAGACGCTGTTTAAACTCATATAAATGAAATAGAGTTTGAAAATGTAGAGATATTTGTATTTTGAGAAGTTATAGTATAATAAATTTAATTTTCTTTAAAAACTCAGTTTCATAAAAAAAAAAAAAAAATCGGGTGTTCGGTAAAGTTTGGCCGAAAAAATTGAACACCGAACTCCTACCGAATATCACTCTTTTCCGGTCACCGTAGCCGAACCCGAACGTTCGGTCGAACACTACACTACTAAAGTTATGTTCAGACTAGTCAAATATTTAACAAAATTGAAGTAAACACTAAATACAATATATTTTAACTGCTTTTTTAATTAAACATCTTCGTATCGCTAATAACTGCTGACATTATTAAACACTTGCAAAATGTAACAATATTAAAAAAAAAACTTTCTAAAGCAAATGTTTATAAAATTTTAATAAAATATTTGTCAATTGTAACTTTAGTTTAAGAAAACTTTACATATGTATTTATTTGCGACAAAATAATACTATATACATACTTTTTCATTGTTCTTCTTGATCATATTTCTTGTACAATTATTTCGATACCTTGAATTTTTTTGTTTTGAAATATTTTTTGTTGTTATTGTTATTTTTTCAAAATTGTTTTTATCTTAAGAATTTATGTTTGTTGTTGTTATACCAGTTATTTAATTTTTCTAAACTAATCTAATTTTCTGTTCTACCGCAACTCGCAACTTGTCTACCTTCTAAGCTTATTAATTACATTTATATATATTTTTTGTGATAATAAAGTCTCCACAATACTCACACATTTGTACTTATAATGTATAATAGAATAAAAGGCCTTAACTGCTGGATTTATATGGACATATACTGTACTACCAAATTTGTTAATTTTTTTTTTTCATATGTACTTACCTACTTATGTATTTATGTATTTCTATTGTACTTTGTAAGTTAACACTAAATTAGTGCTAGCACTAGAAAGGTCAATATAACGCAAAATTTAATAGAATATAAGTACTTGAAAAAAAGATATTTACGCCTACTATAATTAAAAGGTTATTTTTTTATAATGAAGAAAGTTTAAATAAAATGAAATTTGTAAAACTAATAGTCAAAATAAAACTAATTGGTATACTATTCAAGAAATTGGAGAACATTTACTAAAATAACATATTGCTGAGATTTTTTAACAGATTAGCAGAGTGTTCCTTTTCCAATACAAAACAGTGACTATGGAGTTCGATCAGCCGATTATTGAATTATTTCACTACTAACATACTTTTAAATGACATTGAGTACATCGTGTTAAAACCCAATAATGTAGACATTTAGACAGTTCATGTATTTTATACATTACAACACATGACATTTTCCATACACATGTCGTTTGATATTTTCTAATGTGCTTATTTTTAATTTTATATATATATTTTTTTCTTTATACTAAAGTACTGAGTTTTTTCTTTTTGATTATTCGTCAACAAAATCGTATAAACAGAAAAAAAATATTTCTATTTTACAAACAATAAGACAACAAATAGCACGTAATGAAATTTTTTGAATTTACTATTATTGTGCTATCGCGCAAAAGTTTATTACCTTTATATAGAAAAATATATATATGTATATTGTTTTTGTAATATTTTTTTATTTATGTTGTCTACCTTCTAAGCTTATTAATTACATTTATATATATTTTTTGTGATAATAAAGTCTCCACAATACTCACACATTTGTACTTATAATGTATAATAGAATAAAAGGCCTTAACTGCTGGATTTATATGGACATATACTGTACTACCAAATTTGTTAATTTTTTTTTTTCATATGTACTTACCTACTTATGTATTTATGTATTTCTATTGTACTTTGTAAGTTAACACTAAATTAGTGCTAGCACTAGAAAGGTCAATATAACGCAAAATTTAATAGAATATAAGTACTTGAAAAAAAGATATTTACGCCTACTATAATTAAAAGGTTATTTTTTTATAATGAAGAAAGTTTAAATAAAATGAAATTTGTAAAACTAATAGTCAAAATAAAACTAATTGGTATACTATTCAAGAAATTGGAGAACATTTACTAAAATAACATATTGCTGAGATTTTTTAACAGATTAGCAGAGTGTTCCTTTTCCAATACAAAACAGTGACTATGGAGTTCGATCAGCCGATTATTGAATTATTTCACTACTAACATACTTTTAAATGACATTGAGTACATCGTGTTAAAACCCAATAATGTAGACATTTAGACAGTTCATGTATTTTATACATTACAACACATGACATTTTCCATACACATGTCGTTTGATATTTTCTAATGTGCTTATTTTTAATTTTATATATATATTTTTTTCTTTATACTAAAGTACTGAGTTTTTTCTTTTTGATTATTCGTCAACAAAATCGTATAAACAGAAAAAAAATATTTCTATTTTACAAACAATAAGACAACAAATAGCACGTAATGAAATTTTTTGAATTTACTATTATTGTGCTATCGCGCAAAAGTTTATTACCTTTATATAGAAAAATATATATATGTATATTGTTTTTGTAATATTTTTTTATTTATGTTTTATTTACGTTTTATTGAACCTTATTTGTTCATTATATTTGGCCAGCACACACCTTCATTGTTAGATTGTGCAATTTTTTTTTTTTAATCTATTATTATGAATATTATTGATAAATTCATAATTCTTTTTTTATAAAGTTGGATGATTTCAAGAGAATTTATAATTAATTTATGAACATTTATGATAGAGGAATTTATTTAATTAACAATTTTTTTTTTTGCAAATAGAGAAGACTTGGTTTTTTGGGTGTGTTAAGAAGACTGTTAACATTCTTAATCAAATTTTATTTTAATTTTGGTTTTTATCAAGAAGTATTAGCTATTTTATTTATTACCTTATCTATTTTTATCATTTAAAAATAGGATTTTTTAACACAAATAATAAAGCTTGATAGCACTTTTAACACTCATGTCTTAAGGACATGACATAATAATTTTAAATAATCTCCTGTATTAAAAATCTCGTCGTTTCTTAAATTTTAAGTTAATTATAAATTTATAAATTGATGCAGCTTTTTAACAATATTGAAAATTAATTTATATATAGTAAAAGGGGGAACATTCGTCATAGGGACATATCTGTCATTGCCAATTATCTTGAAAAGTAATAATTTTTGTGGCACTATTAGCTTTTCTTTTGCATTATAGCAGATATTTCATCCATAAAATTTTTTTTCAATTTGCTTTTGATCGGAAGTAGACGTAATAAATAAATCCAATTGTTTCAATAAATTAATTTAAAGTGTGAAAAAAGTTATCATTGGTACATAAGATTGGGATTATTCCCCAGACTGCTTGTACAGTTAGTTTTCAAAGAATTTAATAAAAAAAATCATTAATTTTAGCAATGAATTGGTTTTAGATCTACATTATCAATAAAAATTTTATTTATTTTACGTAAAATTCAATTAAAAAATAACAATAAAAACATCATATATAGGCAACCGATTCATCCCCCATGGGTTGAAGTAGTATCCCCATTTTTTTGTCACTTCAGAAATTCATGGATAAATTATATCTAAGTCCTTACTAGAAGAGAAAGTTTACAGATATCGCTTACAGTTATGTGAAGAATACTCTTAGGAAAAAAAAGTTGAGGTGTAATTAAATTTTAAACGTATCAAATTTTTATTTGCTTTTATTTTAAAATGCAATTTAAAATATAATAAAATTAGTTATTAAGAAGTTTCTAAAGTTAATCAATTATTGTTCATATTCTTTAAAAGAAAGTATTTTATTTTATTTTGAGCATACTTTCTGGCGTTAAAATGAAAAATGTATTGAAAGTTTTAGTAAGTAGTTGAGATTAAATAACATAAGTTTTAAGTGAAAATTTGAATTAAACGAAATAAATATGTTGTATTCAGAACCGCAGCTTTTAACTGGTCGCCCAACATGATGGAAAATTATGGATTCATATCTAGTCGCATATTTAATATAGAAACAACTTCGTTTTGTGGCTCTAAATCAGTATATTTCACATAAAAAATTTCCTTTCGCCTTCTCTTGGCTTCAGTTCGTGTGGCATCAAACTTCCATGATTTCGAATGAATACAAGTCCTTTTAAATGTCTAGAAATTATTGATATACTCTCAATGTTTCTGTAATAACATATTGCGTTTGTCAGAGTCTAGATCGAGCATAGCCTCCAGTCCCTCATCTTCAAACTTGTTGCGATAGATCTGGATGCTCTTTCTTGTACACTTCTAAATCTCCATTTCTAAATCGTGTAAATTACGACAATTTCTTTCAGCTAAATCATGATCTCTATAAAGTTTCCTCAAAATACGATGACTACGATAAAAATAATCATGGAGCATAACTTTCTTAATAACATTTTTACATGAAACAAAAAACTATTGACCATAACTCAGAATTTTGAGGATGTTATGAAAATTTCTAAAACTCATTTATGAAGTCCTATGTCAATCTTCGAGAAATTAACTATGTCATTCTTCGAGTAATTAAAATTATAAATTTTAAAATGTTGATACATTTGTCTTAGTAACTACTATTTGTGAATATCCCTAATATTGTCCATGCTTTAATTAAAAAGTTTAAAAGTGTCTTTTTTTATTTTCCAAAAAATAGTTTAATAATTACCCTAAGCGATCATGTCACGTTAGTTGTACACATACATTTTACATTTTATATATTTTATACAATAAAATTAAAAAAAATAATAATAATTATTCTTAAGTTAAGTAAGAATTTATTCATTCGTACTTTTATTTAGTACGCGTGCCATGCTCGCGGCCTCAATAAATGCCAATGACGCATTTCCCATTTTTGTTTGTATAAATGAGTTCTCTATTTCATGATTAAATATTAAGAAACCATCATGATCATCATTTGTTTTATTTATATTTTTTACTTTAAATTATGTGAGAACTTGTACTTCAACTCTTTCATAAAAAAAACTTTTTTCAGTTAATTTGGTTATTGTTTTATATTATTGTTCAAGTAAGTAAATATGTAGTTGGAGAACAAAAATGAACCTCCACATTAGATTATTAGAAGTGACATTGTTCACATTGGATGCCATTTAACCAGCAGCATCAGTAGTAGTATTAGTAGTAGCAGTGATACTGTCTTGACAATAAACATCATCAACATTGTCATAGCGGGGGTTAAATATTGCCCTTAAGTACGTACGTACTGCATCAATGTTTTCATGCAGGCAATCAGACGAACTTTCAATGAGTGATGCTGTCACATACATATATGTATGTATATATACATACAAAAACACACTTGTCGTTATTTCTGGTTCTTAAAGATATTGTTTACAGGAGAGTCATGTTAAAATGAACTACTTCAACCAGTGTTAATGACCAAAAATAAAATTTATCAGATTATTAAATTTACAAAAAAAATTAGAAAATTGCATTAAAGCAATTTAGGAAGATTATAATGGGTTTATACTTTGCCACTTGAAAGCTTTCAGGATTTAGCTAGAATTCCAAAAATCTTTCGTTTTAATTTTATTCCCCTGTGTTTACTTTAAAACTCTGTTGACAAATATCCCTAAGCTATAGTCAGTCGCCTTATTCATTCACAAAAAAAAAAAACAATTTATTCATGTATGTGAATATTAACATAAATATTAAATACATATATATGCATGCATCATGCATGTGTGCCACATTTTATTTTATTTATTTTTTATTTTTGCTTTGTACGATTATCATTATATGTGGCTGCAACACAACATACAGTTGAGTTGATTCGAATAGTAGAATACGAGTAAAGTAAAGCCAACGCACCCTGTTGTTTGTCACCACTTTTACTCTATACAATTCAGCTCTACTCGTAAATTACTTTACTCTGCTTTACTGTACAATGATATTTTTTATTTTATTTAGTGTTGGTGTATATTTATTTGTAAGCTGTTGGCGCTGCTTTTGTATGAAGTGCATTAAAATGTTGTTGCTGTTAGTTTCACTTGTTTCATTTTCTTTATTTTCTAATAAAATTTATTTCTGTGTACATTTTATCCCTTAACTCGGTTTGACAGTTTTGTTTAAAAAGGGGGATATTGCTTTTCTGAAATACGAGGAATAACAAAAAAAGTTTTCAAAATAAAAATATTACAAAGATTCTTTAAATTGAAAGAAAGTAGACTCTTGTATAAGCAAGTTTTTTTAAAATATTGGGTACACGCATTAATTCCAATCTTTTAGACTAGATTGTTTTAATAGTATTTTTTCTTAGAGGTCCATTTTGACAACTACAAAGCTGGAACATACAGTCTTTGAATCTTTAGATTGGCTAGTTTCTAAAGTCAAGGAAGGGCTAAAGTCGTTTTTGCATGTCTGAAATTCGTCACAGCGTCACAAAACATACACTAAGGGAAAAAATTCGATTCAAAATCAATAACGGTTGTGGTCACATTGGTAATTTACGGTAACAGCTTTTTAATACCTTTCGTTAAAAATTTAATAGAAAACATATGTAATTTAACAATTTAATACCGAAATGGTTTTAACTTGGTGCCAATTAGGTATCGATTTTCAATAAGAATTGAACACGCAGTGTTTAATTTAAAAACATACGGTATAGATTCACTATTGACACAGAATGGTATCGTTTTCAACACGAATGTGATATTTCTCTTTTCTGTTAACCCAAAACTTAAATAATGGTATGTCAAGCCTGGCCAGTCTGAAAAATCGATACCAATGTCAAATATACATCGGGCATCTATTATTAGCTGTTGAAATTACCTATACCGAACACAATTGATTTGTTTGAAGAGAGCATTATGCGAAAAGCGAGACACGAAACCATAATTTTCTATCATGCGCTAGTTTTGCAAAAACATTATTTAAAACCACAGTATGATTTTAAACCATAAGTGATACAATTGGTTGCGGCACCACTAATTGTAATTTTATTAAATAATGTAAAGTGGTTCTGATTACAACAATTTTATTCTGATTTGCTTAATTTTAAATTCTTTGAGTTTCATTTTAGTAAGAACAAATATAAAAAAAATAAAAAAATTGTACAAACAAATTTTAATTACTTCTCATACTGCTCTCGTTGCCTTAATAGTAGTTGTTGTTAAATGATGGAATATATATTTGTTGAACATTTAAAAATGTTTGTTTAGTAAATCGTGTTGCATGTTAAATTCCCTTTTTAGTTTTAGTTTGTTGACTTTTTACAAAGAAACTTGGTTTGTTAGGATTTACAAAAAAAAAAAAAACAACACACACTATTTAATTAGTCTGGGAACTATTGCGATAAAAACAAATCCTTCTAATGAAAATCAAATACTCGGAGATATTCTTACACGTATTTATGTGTATTTAAATAAAGATAAGAAAGTATTCAAAATAAGATTCCTTTATATGTAAAACGAAAATCTTTGATTATAAAATAAAGTTTTGTAGAACTATGAAAGATTTAATAATTATGAAATATGGGAAACAAACTTGTGTGAAGACTTTTCTATTTTCCCTTAATTCTAAAAAAAAAGTATAAAATGTATGTCAAGCGTTTAATACTTAAAATGTTAAAATAAAAACTAAAGTCGTGATATGAAATATGTGTTTAATATTAATAATGGATAATAGAGGAAAGTAGGGAGGAAAAGAAGTTAAAAAAATGTATTATATACATTGTTTTTTTTTATTATATGCATGTATGAAGAATTCCAAAAAAAAAATTTTTTAATTCTTGGTCAATATTTTTTTTTTTTATATAAGACATGGTTTTCCAATATTTTTTAATTTTAGAAAATTATTTTCTTTAATTTAAATTAAAAATATATATAAATTCTTATTAGCCTAAAACCAAAAGTAAAAGCCAATTAACATCAATCAAAATTACTTAAGCAACTGCATAATTAATAATTTGAAATAACTCACACGCACATTGACAGCTGTAATTTTGAAAGACACCATTTGGTGTGATAACACAAAAATAGAGGATCTCTTGTCCATCATAAAAGCTCCCTTTAAAGTTATTTCAAACGAATATATTTAATAGTTTAAAACATCATTTTACTATAATTAAACATTTCCCTTCACATTATTAATCAAATGTCTATAAAAAGTAATTTTATTGTTGTTGAAATTTAAAATTATTACAATGCAAATATGTATGTATGTTTGTAATTCCTAAAATGCATTTAAATAAAAAGGCAAGAACAATAAACAATTAAATAAAAAAATAAATTTATATACAAAATTATGAAATTTATTGTTTATTATGACTGAGTGAGTGATTATGTGCAATGTGTGTGTAATACTTCCTTTGAAATATTTTTTTATATTTCTATATAAAATTGTTAAAAAGGGGAAAGACTAAAAGTATTCATAAAACATAAAAAAACAACTTAACAAACATATATTTATTTAGTTTTTTTTTTTAAACTTTTTTAAGCTTAACAGCAAAAATTATAAGTTCAAAAGAATTATGTTGTGGTGTGTTTTTAAGTTTTTAGTTAAATTTATACAAAAACTAAAAAATATTATGGAAAAGAAAAAGAGAATGGGGTCAATGCGTTATAAAGATATTCATTCTCTGATAAATAAGTATTAAGGAAAGCATAACAGAAAAAATTAAATTGCAAAACGCACAAAAAAAAAAAAAAAAAAATACATCAGCAATTCAAAGAATAAAATCAAAATGTCTTTAATCTTAAGAAAAGTAATTAACGACATTTCTTAAATCTCTAAAATGACAAACACAATTGAAATTTAATAGATGAGTCTCAGCAACTATTCATCCATCCATCTATTGCATGTAATGTCTATTTTGAATTGAATTTGATGCCTTGAAAATGAAATAATTTGTTTGTATTCTACCAACCACTCCACCCCACCCTATTTGAAATATGTATTCAATTTCATGCATACGTTCGTTTAGTCCCTCATTCAATCATATCAATACATCTTGTGTATCGAAATGAGTATTGTTATTTTATGAGTAATTAAGAATGTTTAAATGCAATAGAAGGGGGCGAGAAACCAAAGGGTGGCATATTTGTTAAAGAATTTCAAAACACTTCAATTACATGAATAGATTTGGAAAACATTTAACATAGGAAAGGGGCTGTTTTAAAGATTATCAATAATAACAATAACAAATATTTACAAGAACTATTTGGAAAATTGACTTTTTTAGATAGTAGCATTTGTATAAAACTATAAGCAGTAGTAGTAGTTATTGCATAATTAACAATTGTACATACATACCATACCTATTTGATGAAATCTCAAAATTGTCAAAGAATATAATTGAGTTTTGTATTAAAACTTTTATCATGAAGCAATATTTATTTATTGTTTTATTAGCTTGATAAATTCTATACATTTGAAGTAATTTTTGGATTATATTGCTAGAGTTTTGCTTTAAATAAATACATCTCGTTTTAATTAAAATGAGAAAAATAGAACAGTTATTTTGTTCTAAATGAACTGAAGTGAAACCTATGTATTAAATGCAAACAAATTTGAAGTTAAGATTTAAATTTTAATTTTAGTATACAAATTTTTATAGTGATTCCAAATCAAACGCATTTCAAAAAAAGTTTTGTAAATACTTTATATTTTCACTAAATATTTACAAAATATTCTTGTTCACATTTTTAAATTTTTAAAATTTAATCAAGACAAATAAATCTTTTTAAAATATTTTCAACTCAGTACCGACCAGCAGCTGCTTACAATAATCTCTTTATATGGGTAAAATTGTATGTATGTTTGGTTTTATGTATAGTTGTCGTTTAAAAATATGCAGGTATATTTTTGTAAATAAATTCACAGGTATTTTATATTTGTTAAGAAATAGTATTATCAGAGATGGAAACTTCAATACTAATATATTAAATAAATAAAAGCGTCTTTACCTGGATATAAAAATTAAAATAATTATTTTGGGATTATAGTCCTATTGCATCTTATATATCATCTAATTATGTGTTTTATTTTAGATCCTAAATTTAAATTTTATGGATTTACTAAAAAATTAAATTTTTACTAAAAAATTAAATTTTTACTAAACATTATAATTAATTAAAAATAAAATTTTTCACTTAAAATCTGATTATCACTTAAAAGTAAGTAGAAACCCTAACTTTATTAAAATTTGCAACGTATTTTCTTATTTAATTAATTTTAATATTTCCATTCCTGGTATGCTAACAACAACTACACAATATGTATTTGTTTTTTATTTTGTGTGTTATTGTTTTTGGTTTCATTTTTGTTTGTTGCTGCTTTTTTTTTTTTTTGTTAATAATAAAGCGCGACGTTGTGTTTAAATATAAAGTTGCTTGACAGACTGACAAGGTATTTTTTGATGACGAATCTCCTCGAAATTGTAACCGCAACTTTGAAGAATGTAGAAAAAAAAGCAATGTGCGAATATTTTTGTTTTCTTTTTTCAAAGTTGTTGTTTTTATGTATTTATAAAAAAATTTCATGTCGAAACAATTGTTTTAATTTAATAAGCATGTGAAAGTATATGATGTACTAAGTATTAAAACAACCCAAATGAATACAAATAAAGTTGGAACAAAATTATTAAAGTTATAATTTTTTTTACTTGTTTATTTTATAAAAATTGCATTGCTATAGAATTTTATTAATCACTGTATAAACATTGAAATATATGTATGTATGTTTTATGAAGTACAAGTATATGTATATTGCAAATAATTTTTACTACTGCTGCTGTTTTTTGCTTTTAGAACAATTCTATCGTTATTATAATAGCAATGACCATGATTAAAAACACGTTGCATTGTTGAATTAAAATTTTATTTGTTTTTTGTTAATTTTACAAAATTTAATTAAATTTCAGCGGTTATGAGAAAATGTTTTTAAATTAATTTGTTATTGAAAGAAATTAAATTAGAAATATTTTTGATATTTTTCGTTTAGCGCTAAAAAAATTAGAAAATATTATTAAAAAATTAAATAAATATAAATTTTCTCATAAGAAAATTTTTATTATATTTTCATCAATAATATTCTCACCACATTTTTATAATTAAAAAGTTTATATCTAAAAATAATTTTAATTAAAACTTTTTCTTTGCTGCTATTTTTATTACGAGCTTAAATAACTATGAAAAATGAGTTTCAACATTTATATACAAAATTTTAAATTGATTTCTGTTTGCAATTTTTAAAAATAATAATCCAAGTTAATTTTGATAACAGAGGTGTTTCAGTTTTGACGTATCTGTTATATAAAGATTTTACTAATAACTTTTAAAATTCCTGCAGACAATTGTAAATCCAAATTAATTTAAAAACCAATATCCTACTTTAATAAAATTATCATATAAATAGTGTTTATAAAATTCGTTGTAACTAACTACAGCGTTAAAATAAAAAGTATTCCCTTAGATGGATATTTTTTTCTCATAATATTTTGTTGTTTATTATGTCATACGCGTGCTACACTTAAAAGTATTTTTTTTTTCTCCATTTAAGATTTGTTTCATTCGGGTTTTGCGTTGAGCATGTGAATCTTATAGTTTTGTTACTTTTTTTTCTGTTTTATTTGTTTTTTTATATTGTATGTTACATTTTATGAATGATAAAATGTACTTTGGAGAGTGTTACGGATTACAGTAGTTTTAAAAAAAGAAGTGACTTTCTTTTTTTAAGTTGTTGATATGTATGTACATTCATATAACACAAATTTCTTAGGTAACTTTAATTAATTTAATTGTTTTTCTCTCTCTTTGTTAGTTTCTCATACAATTAAATCCATTAGTTCCGTTTTAATTATGTTGGTGTTTGTGTTTTGTTTTCTGTCAACCAACAAAAACATATTTTGTATGGAATATTTTGCATATTTTCCGTATCATTTCCTATTTCCCCTTTAATATTTTTTTTTTTCTTTTAGATATTTAAGTAGACTTGTTGCACTTATTGTAGTAGCTACTATACTTGAAGCACGAACACCCTTTATGTCTATAAATTGTATGCATTCATGTATTCAATACATAATTATTCATTGATCCATAACATTGGTTTTATTTTAATTTTTTTATGTTGCCTTTTCTGTCTGTTGCATTAAGTTCTTATTCTGCTTGTATACCTTTCATATATATTTTATTATAATTTTGGTTTTTATTTATTTCACTTCCGTTTAATTATGAATTGTAATTATAATTTTAGGTTTTATTTATGGCTCCCTTGGTGATTGAGTCTACGCCTTAAATATCATTTCATTTTAATTGAATTGTTATTTCTTTCATAATAACACAGCCACTTTAGATTTACATTTATTTGTTTCAGATAAAGAAACCACTTTATATTGAAAATACATTTTTTTTAAATTCAAATAAAAAAATCTTAACTAAACGGTTGCTGGTTTTTCTAAATACCTACCTAATCAATTTATTTTTTTTATCTTTTAATATTAAACATTTATCATCTATTTATACTATACATTTTTAAGTTTTATTCTTATAAATCTCTATTTTTGGCTTTATAATTTTATTCATCAAAATAATTTGGCTAAATATTTTAGTTTTTATGCTAATAGATTTTAATCAGTGACAAATATTCTATAAATAGCTTTAAATTGACATAAAAAAGTTTAATACTTCAAGAAAACTATTTACACATATAATTTTTTTTTTAATTTACAGTGTTAGTTAAAATATTTGGAACTGAATACCCACAAATTTAAGTAATATTTTCAGCAATTTATTTTACTTTAATAATTTAAAAATTTTATTTTATTATACAATTAAAACTAAAAATATTTGAAATTATTGATAATCAGATTTTATTAAAACAAATCAAAAGTCAGTGTTCAAAACATTTGCAATTTTTAAAAACATTAAGAGAAAATTAAATAATTCACTAGAAAACGTCTCTTAATTAACCACCGTCATGCTTCACTGTTGCAGTTAGTTTCTGTTATAAGAACACTGTCATCTAATCTGACTTATTTTACTAGAAGTATTAAAGGATAATTCGCTCCAATTAGAAAAAGTAAAGAAAGAGTTGCAAATGTTTTGAAATCTTTTATTTCGACCACCTTTCTGCTGCTATAATTTAGTGAAATTTTTATTTTTAATTGACTAATAAAAAGTAATTAATAAACTTTAAAAATATTAAAAAAGTTAGATATAAAAATATTTGCGAAAAAAAAGAAAAAACCTAAAACTTTATTTCAGTTTCAAATGTTTTTGTCACTACTATATGTTTATAAAAAAGTTAAACTAACTTTACTTTAATTACATACAATTTGTCTGAAATTATGTTAATTTTGACTTCTGTTATTTAATCATTAAGTTCCCTTAGAAAAATTCTAAAAATATAAAATTTGAATATTTTCTATTCATTTTATTGTTTTAAAACATTTACACTGAATTTTGTAAATAAATGGAATATTTTTAACATTTTTTTTAATTTATTAATATTCTTTTGTTTAAAATCCAGAACACTTTTTTCTAAACAAAAGAACATATTTTTTTAAATAATTAAAACATTTTTTTTTTTTTTTTTGGAAACGTTCGTTTTTGTTTAGAATACAATAATTTCTCAAATAGTAGTTCGACCTAATTTTAAATATGCATCATTTTCCTGTTCTCTTTTTTATTCTAAAACGTAATTTTGTATGCTTATCAGGTGTCCCCATTGAAATTAGTATCCGTCATATTGCCCTCCCGTAACGTATAAACGCCTCCCATGTCTATATTACTAATTTGGAAATATTTTTTCTTGTTTTCTACCTTCACAAAAATGTTTTTCCATATTTCACCTGTATTTTAGTATAAACATTTTGAAAATGTTAAATAAAATGAAATTGAAAAAAGATTCGGCTGTGCCGAATCTTTGATACCCTTCACCATATTACCATCTTACTATCTTATCGACATCATATTACCATATTACCGACAAATAATAAAATTTTCGCCTTAACGTATGCTTTCATATTTTCACATATATAAATCTAAATTTTTTCAAACTACGAAAATTTGAATATATAAAAAAAACAATCATAGCAGGCTTTGCTTTTAAAAAAATAAACAACAACATCAATTCCATATTTATTTATTTTTTTATGTGTGTATATACAAACTGACTGCATATACAAAGAACAACAACAACAACACTGTTATTCATTATATTACTTCTGTTGCTAACTAAACTACTTGTCTTATAGGCAAAAACGTCACTAATAGTCATTACAATGCTTAATATACATGTTTGTGTATGTATTTATGTATATTCTTAACAGATATGTTTTAGTTTTAAAAAATAAACAACAACAATTCCATATCTATTTATTTTTGTACAGACTGCATATACAAAGAACAACAACAACACTGTTATTCATTATATGACTGCTGTTTCTAACTAAACTACTTGTCTATACAAAAAACAAAAAACGTCACTAATAGTCATTACAATGCTTAATATACATGTTTGTGTGTGTATTTATATTCTTAACAGATTTGTTTTTGGGCCATAACTCTGTTGATTATGAACGAATTTGGTTTATTAAAAAAAACGAAATTTTATAAAAACATTTATGACTGATCTATATAAAAATAAAAATCTGTAGCTTGAACAAGGGCTTCAAAAATAAAAAATTCGTTTTCCCCGATATCTCAGTTATTACTGAACCGATTTATTTCATTTTTTCAGAACAAAAATTCAGAAAATAATTTTCGAGCCCCCTTTAAAAATTCGAAGTCCCTGGTATATACAGAGGCTTCAGAAACTGAAAAACCGGTTCCAAAAACCGGGTTTTAAAGCATATCTCCGCCATTTATAAACCGATCCTGCTGATTCAAAAAACCGAAATTTTATAAAAATATTTGTGACCGATCTGTATAAAAATAAAAATCTATAGCTTAAACCAGGGCTTCAAAAAATAAAAAATGCGTTTTGTCCGATATCTCAGTTATTATTGAACCGATTTATTTCATTTTTTCAGAACAAAAATTTAGAAAAAAATGTCCGAGACTTCTTTGTAAAAACGAAGTGCCTAGTATATACAGAGGCTTCAGAAACTGGAAAACCGGTTCTAAAAACCGGTTTTTTTAACATATCTCCGCATTGTATGAACCGATCTTGCTGAATTCCAATAGCAAAATTCTCGAAAGCATTTCCGATCGTTTGATATATATATTATATATGTCAGTTATCGGTGGGCTTCATAAACGCCATTTCAACCGACACACGGACGGACGGACGGACGGACGGACATGGTCCTATCGTCATCATTTCTTACAAGGATCCCGAAAATGTAAACTTTTTTGCTCTCCGACGAAAATTGTGAGAATTACAAACGGAATGACAAACTTATATATACCCTTTACACCTTTGGTGAAGGGTATAAAAATACGCACCGTGGCCAAGCAACAATTGTTGTTATAAAAATAAACTGGCATAAACAGTGAGTGGTGATGATAAGTAATGATGAATACATATCAATCTTTTAACGGCCCTAAATGTATTTGCTACTTAATATAATATATGTCTATTTAGTTAATTGAGAGTTGTGTGTTGGATTTAAAATTTGCATAAAAAATATTATTAATACTCAAGATGATTCATCATAATTGGCAGCATTTCCTTAGCTACAAACATACGTACATATATAAAGATCATTCATTCTGAGAATTTAACAAAACAGTAAGTAGTAAACAACAACAACAACTGTGGATATTGGACAGTTTAATATTGCTAAAACGAAAGTGTGATTAGAGTCTGTAGAAGATAAATTTTTAATTTTTTATTTTGAATTTGTGTCTTAAAAAAATATGGGTATAAAATATCAATATCAGAAAAATTATATTCAAAAGAAGTTAACTTAACACAGTTTTTTCGTTGGAAGGGCGTAGTTTTTGAAGCTGTCTTTTCAAAAGTTTTTTATAAAATAAAAATATTTTTGAACTCGACAAAATTTGTATTATTTTGTCAGCCCCAATATGTGCACAAACTTTTTCGTGCGCACTCCCTATCTATTGATGCTGAAGAACACTCAATTTCCAAATGAATTAAACAATATTGTTTAATTCATGAATTAAATATGTTCGCTTTAGCCAAATAATACTGTATATTTACATTTTATATTATAAGACCTATCGATAATTTCTTATTGTGTTCCATTTGGTGATGTGTACGTATATGGGCATTTATTTATATGGATTTATGATTGTTTATGATGGAATGTAAGATATAACCAAATGTTTAATTTATTTAAATAATTTTATTATAATTGTTTAAAGCGCCAGTTACATAGACACAAAACCAATTTATTATTCAAATATTAATATAATATGATATAATTTTAATCATTTAAAAACAAATGCATGTTTATTGTAAACAGGAAATTTTTCTTCAATTTCTTTGCTACTACTGCATGCAACTACAAATGATTTCTTGTACCTGGAAGTTAAAAATTTGAAACTTAATAAATATTTTTTAAAAATTATCAAAAATAATTAAAAAATCGAAATATTTTGTAACAAAGACACGCCTCAATTGAAACGTTTTTATATTTACTAGACTTGGGTTAATGACCCAAGGAAAGTAATATGTTGTAATATGTTGCATTAGCAAACGTAGTTTGTAATTTTTTTAATTTGATTAAAATTTACAATTTTTATTTTTTTAAAAAAAAAATTAAAAAAAAAAAAAAGCATATTGCGATTTAGTTTTTTATGATGTGGAGGTCGTTTTGATATTTTCTTTGACATACGAATGAATATATAGACAGACAACCGGACGGACAAAGTTGTCTTATAGAATTATTATGTGGATCATATGATGATGGCACATATGCACACAAAATTAAATATATTTTCCCCTCAGATTTTTACAAACACTTTAAAAAAAGTAAAATTTATGATTATAAAGACTTCATAATTCTCAGTGTGTGGTGTGGTGCTACATAGCTGGCTGTTTTGCATGGCAGTCGTTATTGGTATTATACATATATATGGCATAAATTATTACACCCTACATCACCCTAGCTATACATAGAAGAATTATGTATTTCTGCATAATTTGTTAAAAACAAATAAAATTAATTAATAATTTGTTAGTAACTAAAAAAATTTTAAATTACTTTTTGACAGTGTAAAGATAATTTGTTTTAATTATATTATATTACAGTACAATTACACATTATATTCTAAATTAATTTAATTTTTATCTAATCGAAATATAAAATTACTTTATAAATATGTGAAAAATTACTTTCTGATAATGTAAATATACATTTTATAAATATGTATAGATTTTTATAGGGTCGTATATTCCTTAATTATATATTTAAACATTTTTATTGTATTTAAAATTACTTTCTAAATATGTGTAAAATTACTTTATGATAATGTAAAGATACATTTTTATACCCACCATCAAAAAGATGGGGGGTATATTGATTTTGTCATTCCGTGTGTAACAATTCGAAGGAATCATTTAAGACCCCATATAGTATATATTTTCTGGGTCCTGGTTAGATTCTGAATCGATTTAGCTATGTCCGTCCGTCTGTCCGTCTGTTGAAAGCAGGATAGGGCTCGAATGGGACAAGGTAAACAAAGAAGTTATGCTTCATCTTCATAACTTAATCGAAATTGTGTTCAAATAGTTCAAGGACCAATGTAAACACGGAAACAAAAAATGGACGTGGTCCGCCCTCTTTACCATCCACTTTACCGTAAAATTTGAAAAAGTTAATGGTGGATATAACATTCGTGCTTGTTTTAAATATGTAAAGATTTTTATAGAGTATTTGCCTTAATATATATTTTTTACACATTTTTATTGTATTTGTTGTGGTGTCACGATTGGCGTTGATGAATTTCTTAATGTTTCATCTTAAGCTTGATCTGTTGTAGTTTAAAGTGCAAGGAGTGTGCGATAAATTCAGTAAATTGTATTTTTATGTTAAATTCTTTATTTATTATTATTATTTGGTTTTTGCTTATTATAGTAAAATTTTTTTAAAAATATTGCTATTTATATTTAGTTTTCGATAAATTTAATTTTTATTGAAAATTTTCGATAAATTTGCTATTTTTATAGTTTTCTATTTAAAGGAAATTTTCGATAAATTTGCTATTTATACTAAATTTTCAATAAATTAGCTATTTATAGGACATTTTCTATAATTTTGCTATTATAATAAAATTATTATTTTTTTTTTAATTTTATATTTAAAGGAAATTTTTTAAAAAATTTGTAGATCATTTTTCAGAAATTTGCTATTTAAATAAATAAAATAAAAACAGCTACAAATTATTAATTAAAACTGCAAGAGATATTGAAAATTTCATTTGAATATCCAATATGTTTCTTTATAAATTAACATTTAAATTGCGACCCACGTACATATAGATAAGAACACATTTGTGTTTTCCACTTGTGTTTTTTTGCCATATGTAAATTGAATGTGGCATTTAAGATTATAATGTTGCTGTTGATGCTTTGTCATCGGCTGCATCATCATTGTCTGCCTGCCTTCTGCCACATCTTAAAAGTACTAAAGAAAGCAAAATATAATTCTTAATGCAGAGAAAGCTAAAAATGTTGAAAATTTCAGCAACAAATCTGTATTGTGTTCATTTGAATGAGCTAAGCATAATAACACAATAAAGCCCCAAACATGCCACAAATTAACTAAATCATCATACTAAGTCGAGATCCAAAAAGACGTCTGCCAGCCAGCCAGCCGGAGTAAGCGGATGTTTCATTAAAATAAAATTAAAGTAAAAAATAAAGAAAAATATACTAATAACTATATTTATTTAAATACATAAAAATAAATATACAAACTATTTCATGTTTAATTGTGTATTTATTTCTGGGTTAAAAATATATACATACAAAAATTACTGCATCTTTTTCCTTTTTTCTGTTTTATTTGTTGATATAGGAAGTCGTCTTACATGATAAAAAAATATATATTTCTATATTTGTAATTCTTGTAATTTATAAATTTTAAATTTCATTTAAACACTTAATAAGTAAAACGCAATTTAGTAAATTGTAAATTGTTTTGCAAAACTAATGTGATTTTCTATAATCATATTCTTTACATTCTGTTAATCTTGAATATGTAAAAGGGTTTATATGATCATCTTAACATATAAGGTCTGTTCGTTTGCATACTATTTTTATTAATTTTTTTTTTTTTTTTTGCAAGTATTTTACTCGAAAAGCGTTTCTGTAGTAAAATAAATAAACGCTTACTAAAAATAGTAAAAGTAGTAAACATTTCAAGAAAAAATATTTTTCTCTTTTGCTATATTTTACTTAAATATTTTTTACTAGCAAAAGTAGTAAGAAATTTTTATTTTAAAATTTCTATTGATTCTATTTTAAAACAGAACAATTAGAAAATATGTTTAATTTTTTAAATGCTTTTTGTTGAAACCTGCGGTCAGTTTTGAATGAAGTATTGCAAATTTTGAATTTATGATTAATAATTTTATAAAGCTTACGTGAAAAAAATTGTATTGTGATACTAATTCATGCACATTTAAGGGGTTTTTGAAAAAGGCCGTGGTCAAGAATGGACTGATCCTTTTAAAATTTGGTACATTGATATGTATTTAAATAAAATATACGAATTCGTGTGCATATTGACATTTTTGACGTATTTATCATGTTTAAATAATTTAGGGAAGGTATGAAGCTTTCTATGTGGTGGTTTAAGGTTACAAACTATTTTATTTGTGTTGTATTTTACTATATTCAAGAGATTTATACTGGTCAAACTCAATTCTAGACAGACGTTTGTAATTTGGAAACTATGTGAAATAATGGACACGTTTTGAACAATAGGGATTTTAAAAGTTCTATGTACCAAATTGCATTAAGTTATCTTCCAAATCTACTTGTAGTTTACATGGGCAGACATGTAATATTGATGATATGCAACAAGGCTAAAATCATACATGTCATTAGATAAAAGAAATTATATAAGAAAATACAGTGGTGGCCACGAATTTAAGACACGACATGTAACGAACTAAGTTGTGATAATTATTACAACCCTGCAATATAAAATTAGATTTTGTTAATTTTTCAGTGTACCCTGTAATGTTAAGATCAATTACCGTTATTTGGTTTTGTTTGTGTATACATTTTGTTGCTGTTTTTATTATATTTTCGTAAAAACGTGCTTTTGAAGCTGGTCACGAATTTAAAACATATAAGAAATATTTGGTTTTTAAGTGATTTTTTGGTGTTTTTTGAAGCTAAAAGGTAAGTAATGAATGTTTTATTCCATTTAATGTTAGAATACATCAAAATATTTAGTTAGAAATGGCCAGAGGTACTTGGAGTTCGGATGCCGAGCGAAAATTGATCCAACAAATGAATACTGATGGAAAAACAGTAATGGAAATTTCCAAGCTACTAAAATGTTCCAGATCCAAGATTTACAATGCACTGGAACACATCAAGCAACATGGCACTACCAAAAATGTCAAACAGCACCCTAGAGCCCGAAAAACTACACCCAGGGAGGATAGCTTAATTTATAAATCAGCTGCTAAAGATCCTTACAAGAGCTCAAGTAAAATTAAAAATGAGATTTCATCGGATTTTGGTATTAATATATCGTCCAGGACAATAAGAAGACGTCTGAATGAGAAGAACTTACGTGGGTGTATTGCACAACGTAAACCACTTGTGTCAAAAAAAAAAAATTAAATCCCGACTAGCGTTTTCAAGAGAAAATCTCAATAAGCCGATGACATTTTGGAAAAATATACTTTGGAGCGACGAGTCGAAGTTTTGTCGCTTTGGTTCTGATGGAAAACAGTACGTATGGCGTCCTCCAAACCTGGAGCATCACCCAAAGTACACCCTTAAAACGGTTAAGCATGGTGGTGGAAATGTCATAGTGTGGGCAGCATTTTCCTGGCATGGTGTAGGTCCCATTCAGAAGATTATCAATAAAATGGACCAGCATATTTACAAAAACATACTGACAAGCATCATGATACCATTCGCTGAAGACAACATGCCTCTAATGTGGAAATTTATGCATGATAATGACCCTAAGCACACTTCACGCCTAGTGAAGAGTTGCTTAGAGGAAAATAATATCACAGTTCTGAAATGGCCAGCTCAATCCCCGGATCTCAATCCAATTGAGAACTTGTGGAATGATGTTGAGGAGCATGTACGAGCAGTAAAGCCAAAAAATTTGACTGATTTATGGGAAGAAATTCAAAAGGCTTGGTATGCCATTCCAAAGGAGCGCTGTATGGCCTTAGTTGAAAGTTTACCCAGGAGATGCGCTGCTGTGATTCAAAATAAAGGATTTCCCACCAAATACTAATATTGTTTTATGAAGCTGAGCTTTACTTTTGTGAATTAACTTTTATTTTGCCTATGTCCTAAATTCATGACCAGGCTTAAACTTGTATTAATCTGTATAATATGTAAATAAAAATTGGAAACTAAATATAGGTAACAAACTATTGTTGATTTTTTTTCATAACATTACTAGGATCTTTAAATAATAACATGGATCTAAAATTTGTTCGATAAGATGTAAAAATTATCAGAAATATATAAGTGAAATGTCGTGTCTTAAATTCGTGGCCACCACTGTATGTGAAAAATTACCTGCAAAGGAACATAAGCCAGTATTTTTGAGATGTTTTCAAGTTTCCATTTAACAAAAAATAAAAATTATATAAAAATTATATTTTTTATTGACACTAAAATTTATTTTACTATTTTCCGTTTTCTTACTTTTTCAAGTAAAAGTTTATTTTTAAACATTATTTTTAAATTTTTATTTTTTTTACTAGTTTTGCTAGAACTTCAAACGAACAAACCTATAATTAAATAAATCAGATCTGTTTTATATTAAAAAACAATTATCAATGGTTTTTTTAATACTTGTAAAAGTTATTTTTTGTTAAACCTTGTACTTTATTTGAACCCTTTTTTTTTGCAAAAACATTTAAACATATTCTCACACTTGTTCATTTCCGTTAACTGATTTATTTATTTCATTACAATTTTAAAATACAATATTTATAGCTTTGTAGATTTAATACCGTTTAATATGTTTTGTCATTTATATAAAGAGTTCGCACGAAAAAAATTGATGCACACTTATACTTTTACAAAATATGAAAAAATTATTTTATATTAAAATAGAAATTAAATATGTAATGAAAATAAAATTTAAATTAAAAAAAATATATAAAATAGTTTTTTGGCTCATAAAAAGAGACATTAAGGCAAAAAAATATATATTCAAAAGCTTATTTTATCTGTAAGTAGGGTACCACTAGTAGCTTTATTAGCTAAGTGACTAGTCAACACGGGTGACTTTAACGTGGGCCTGTCCTACGAGGAAGTTTATTGCCACCTCAATGACTACAATGTGTCACTTTTTATCACACACAATCACCTCCGAAGGGTCCATAAAATGACAATATTAGGCATTTCCACTACTACAAGGTGGCCATTTTTACATACACAATCACTTCAACGGCTACAAAGTGTAAATTTTGTGCGCACACAACCATTTTACTGGTTACAATGAGTCAGTTAAAAATTTTTGATATCTTCTTTTCGTCTTCTTCCCGCTTACCTTGAAGTCAGTAAAGTGGCAAATGCCAATACGCTCATTGGTGACCGATGGAGAGCGGCGGGTGACTATGCACCAATGAATCTTACTGTCTAAAAGCGGGTTAATTGCCACTGAATAAACTAAATAACAGATATTTTATACTAAAGAGCATAATTTTGCATATTTTACACTTGAGACAAATTTTTCAAGTTTTTAAGTATAAAAAAGAAATAATTTAAAAAATTTTTTCTAAAATTAAAGTAATTTTTTTTAATGAATACTATAGTTTAAAATTTAGAAAAAAAATATTTAAAGATATAGTAATTTTTTAATTTTATTGACATATTTTGCGATTTTAAGAGCCAAAAAAGTTGATTTGCAGACCTTAGCAAAAAAAAAAAAAAAAAAAAAATATAGCAAAGAAGACTAAATTGTCCAGAACTCTGTCAATTTGAAGGGTATTGGGTGTTAGTAAAAAACATTTAAAGAACAATAAATGCTCAGCAAAAAATAAAATAAAATAGAGTTTTAAAAATGGGCTAATTTCAACAAAAAATAAAAGTTCTTATTACAGTTATTCCAAAAAAAAAAAAAAAAAATATGTATTAAATATTTGATTAAAATCGAATAAAAAATTCTTTTAAATTTAAAACTTGAATATATTAATTTACGAAAATCAAAATTAAAAAAATTACCCATTGTTAAATTTTTCCAAAATTTGGCATGTACTATTTTTTTTTCGTGCGCACTCTTAACATAATAATTTTAAAAATTTGTTGTTATTTTGCAAAATTATTAGAATTTCCGACAATTACCATAAACGTTGGCTTGTGAACCCAACAGTCACTCACTTTTTTTTAAAAAAACAAGAAGCACGATCTAAAAAAATATACGTATAAAAAAAATCACTCAATTTAGATCAAATTTGACACCTTTTAATTTATGTAAAAAAAGACCACAACAAGTGGAAAACAATAATCAAAACAAAGAGAAATAGAGGAGAATTAAAACACCGGTTTAACTAAATTATGTACGTCAGTCATTTAGTTCATTTAATATGTATGTATTTTAAATGGTTGTCATTGTTTTTTTTTTTTGCTATTGTTGTTAGATGACTGTTAGTAGCTGTTATTAGTTTAACCTAAACCTAGTTTACAGATAGTAGAAGCTGTCTCGACAAACCTCGTCCCCCCCCCCCCAAACAACTCCTTGCTTCTAAAAAAACTAACCAAATCTAGGGGAAAAAAACAAAATTATATATAATGACAGTATTTGTGTTTTTTTATATTTTTATTTGCCATTTTTGTCGTTTTTTCATACGTATTATTTTGTTTTTTTTTGCCATAAACATATTTTTTAGTTATTTTGCCTTTAAACAAAATAAATTTAAAATACAATCATTTTTAAGTATTTGTATTTTCACTTTGTCGTTAATATTACCAGTAGTATACATATTGCGAATAAATTCACTTTACTAAATAATACAAACAAATTATTTATAATTTTCTATTGCTATTTTTTCTTTTCTAAAATAGTTGTATTGGGGCTGTTAAAAGATTAGGTTGTGTTAAGCAAAAAAAAAAAAAAACAAAAAGCAAAATTTTATTCTAAACTAAAGTGTTGAACAAGTTCTAATTATCTGTTTTTAAACAACAAATGTCGGTCTATCTTTAGAGAAAGTATATAATTATTTAATATAATATAGTTTCTAATAATTATATATATGCCAAGTAAATTAATTTAATTTATGTATTTAATTTTATTTTAATTTTAGCAAAATGTAATTTCGATCAAGACGATAAACCTCATCGCTTGAATTTGGATGTTGGTGATTCAGTGGTCATATTAAAAGAAACCACACACTGGTATTATGGTTATAAACAAAGGTAAGAAAACAGTTTTTTGTATTTTTTTTTTTAATTTATTTTTTTATTGTGGTTTAAGATGAAAACAAAAAGTAAAGTAAAATAAAATAAGATTAAACAAATTATGTAACTGTTTAATGCTAATGTGTCTTTTTGAATTATTAATATAATTTCAAAAGACTAGCCCTAATGTTTTTTTTATTAAATCAAGTTGATTTAATCAACCGCAATTTTAAAACAATAGAAAATTTAAATTTTAATAGATTATATTTCAAATTTAACATGATTTCTAAATTTAACTGGTTCCCAAAATGAAGTTTCAAATTTATTTATTTATATATTTATGAAATTAATTTACTTTACATTTTATAAAAATTATAATATGCAAGGAACCTTTAAAGTTTATCACAATTAAAAGTTTAAATGTGACACATATAACGGTATTTTGTTTAAAATCCTTTTACGTAGTATATCATAAAATATTCATTATAAGGTATGATTGAGTGCTTTCTGCATTCCAAACCTAAGATTCATCAGAAAGACTTATAACACATTTATGTATATGGATTAATTCTGTTTATTTTATTGGTTTAAATTTCATGGAGTTGCACTTCTTCCTTATCTTTTAACAAGACAAAAATACATATGAATGTATAGTGTGTGGATGCAACAGTCAATAAATAAATCTGTTGCACACATATGTAAGCATTTCCAAAAATAAAAGTTATTTACTCATATGTTTCTATAAGTATATATATTTTTTTACATTTATGTCAGATATTTTTCCAAAATTTTTGTAAGTATGTATATAGTTATGGTTTTTGTTTTTTTTTTATTCCTTCCTTCATATGTGTTGTCTTTAGGATTCCTTAAATATTGTTGTATGATTGTAATTTAGTTCTTTAGAGATAAAGAAAGTTAAAGAGATGTTAAAAAAATTTTTTTTTTAATATATACAAACATAAACAATTATGATGGCACCACTCTACATATTTTAAATGTTTGCCATAATATCTTTTCGGATAAGGGGTGCCCACAAAAAAAAAATTGTGCATATAATTCTTATATATCTTATACCTTTTAAGTATATCTAAGAGCTTTTATTGTATTATCAGATAAATATTCGTTGGCATGTGGGGACTAATTTTTTTATTTTTTTAGTAACATTTTTTTTTTTTTTTTAGTTGAGCTTTTTTAATTTAGCGAATAATAACAAATTAAAAAACCGTTTAAATCGTATATTAAAATTAAAAAAAAAAAACATAATTTTTTATTACTTTTTAATACCTGTCAGAATTTTTGCTGAATCTTCTTGTTCTTTAAATGGTCTGCTCAAATGAATAGAGTTCTAGACAGTTCGTGGCCACCAACAAAAGTTATGCCCTTAAATAAAAGGTGGTCCAACCAAAATTTAAAAAATTTAAAATGTTAATTGTAAAAAAAAACAAAAAGTTTTCAGAGAATTATTTTAATATTTTTTATTATGATAGAAGGATCTATGACAATTATGTGCGAAACAAAATATCAGTCAAAAGAAAAAAGTCAAAGGGTGTCAAATCACATGATCGTGGCGGCCAATTAACATCGCGACGACATGAGATAACACGGCCATTTAATTTCTCGCGCAAAAGACCCATTATTTCGTTGGCTGTATGGCAAGTGGCACCATCCTGTTGGAACCACATATCGTCCAAGTCCATATCCTCAATTTCTGGCCACAAGAAATCCGTTATGATAACGTCGAGTCGAGGTTGGCGGCACTTCTGCCACACTATCGCGAACAACATCAATGTTTTCCGCAGAACGGTGTTTGCACATTTCCTACAGACCCGGTTTGCTGAAATTTACGCACAATTCTTCCGATTGTGGACACATTTGGTCATTTAAGCTGACCAAAAAAATCACGATGTGCACGAAATGCATTTTGATTTGAACGCTCATTTTCGTAAAAGGCTTCAACAATCTTAACGCGCTGCTCAATTATGTACCTCTCCATGGTTGAATTTGTCAAAAACACTGAAACAAAGAAATGTCAAATTAAGTTGGGCAAAAAACTTGACGTTAAGGTGTGACTCAATTAACATCGTGCATTATGGTTGGACCACTCTTTATTAAATATGCAAAAATGTGCAATTTAAGGATTTTCCATTGAAATAGGACAAAATAAGCTTTTAAGTTCAAAATATACAAATCTGTTAAGACCAAAATAAGAAAAAAAATATACTCTAGCTAATATATACCAAAATTTTTAAAATTTTCTAAAACGGATAAACAACTAAGAGTTCTGTTAATTTAAAGCAGAAGAAAAAATATGATATTGCATATTTTTGGTTGCCATAGTAGTCTCAAAGTGTGCAACAATTTTTTCGTGCACACTCTTTATATTTTAAAATGTATTAAAAAAAAAACATATATTTCCTTTTTTTTTTTTTTTTTGCACAAACTTTTCAAGCATCAGCTTAATTTTTATATTTTATTTCATTGCACAAAAATTTAAAATTATCCTTACAGTCTATCTATTAGAGATTCAAGTTATTAGAAATCATCTATAAATCTTGTAAATCCATAAAATTTTTATTATACATGATTTTCAACGTCAATCCAAAATTTATTTTATTTCTCCGTTTAAAAAGAAAAAGGTTTTTTTCCATTCACATAAGTTCTTTTTAAAAATCTCAATTTTCCATGCCTGATCTGATTGAAAATGTCTTATTAATAACAAATTTTATCATTCTTTATGGCATAAAATATATTTTTTTTTTTATCAGTAATTTTAGTGACCATTTTGTTTTGTTGACTTTCTTAGTGTAAGTTAGTGAGTAAACGAATTAATGGTAAAGTATCTTATGAGTACTTTCATATATAGTAGTTTAGATTTGTTTGAGAAAGAAATCACACAATATGCATACAATCGTCAGTGTTGACCCTTGATATTGTTTGTCTGTTTGTTAGTTTCGGTGTGTCCGTCTGTCCGTCCTTCCTGTGGTATTGTTCTATGATTGTGTAAGATTTAACAAACAGACATTTAAGTTCAATACTTTATCAGTTCCTTGGGAAAACACAGTAGCTTCTTCTCCCTTATGTTGGGTTGTTTGGCCTTTGTAAATAAAATATTAAATTCAAATAAATAAAAAAGAATTTCTGAAATTAAATGCCTGTTTCTATTTTATATTTTTTTTATATATATTATACTTTATTATTTTCAACAATCTATTTATTTGTTTAAAAACTCTCACATATTTAAAATAAAAAACTGACCTTTTTTCATATTTTTGCTGACCCATAAATAATTTTATTTTATATTTTCCGTCTTACATTGTCTTCTTTTAGTTTTAACCTTCTCTTGATGGATTTTTTTTTTTTTTTATTATTTCAACATTAATAAAATAAAAATATTTTTTTTTTCTTTAGTTTAAACTGATAAGAATTTGTTTGTGGTATAAATGATATAGATTCTTTTATTTTGGTGTAATTTAAATTTCTCTCACGACTTGTAATATTTTAAGTTTTTTTTTATATTTTTCTTCTTCGAGTTTTAATAAAAATTTTTCAAATGTTTAGCCCCGATTACTTGTATAACTGAAGCATAAAATTCTTTGCATTTATGAGTTTTTAATTGGATTTTCATTTTCCAATAATATATCGTCCATTCCATGAAAGAACGCCAAAAAATATACCAAGTGTCCTCCGATTTTTATAAAATTTTATACGTATAAGGTCTATGGGTGTCTATAAATATTTGCGTTTTCAGATTCGCTAAATTCAGAAAATTCGCAATTTTATTTAGCTTTTTCACTTTCGAAAAAATCTAAAAAATCTCGAAAGTATACAACTTTAAATAACAATATTTCTGGTAAGGCTTTGCGGAAATTTATGATTTAAACGACGTTTGAATTGTAATTATATCAGCTTTAACATGAATATTTTACAAATAAAAAATACTTTTTAAAAATGCATTTTAATGCGATTGAATTTTTTAAATGCATTTTTCTTTAAATATGCTATTAATTTAAAAAAAAAAAAAATTTTATTTTTATATGAAAAATTTGAAACATGATTTTATAAAAATTAGATTATGCATATAAGATTTTCGCGTCCCAAAAATTTGACACTTTTATCTTAATGTAAAGATTTCAAACTTTTCATTTATGTTAAAAAATTAAAAAAATTTAATAGCATATTTAAAGAAAAATGCATTTGAAAAATGCAATTGCATTAAAATGCATTTTTAAAAAATCTTCCTTATTTTTAAAATGTTCGTCGTAAAGCCGCCATATGCGAAATTTTAAGGCCGTTTAAATCATTAAAATTCACAAAGTCTTCCCAGCGATATTGCTATTCAAAGTTACATACTTTTGAATTTTTTTTTGGTTTTTGAGAAAATTAAAAAGCGAAATTAAATCGCGAGTTTTTGCAATTTCACAAAACTGAAATTGATAAAAGGCTTAATGGAGTTTATGTATACAAATTTTTATCGAAATTGAAAGCCATCAAGTAAAAAAATATACTTTTTCGGGCGTTCTTTCCTGGAATGGTCGATATACAATTGTAGAAAGTAATAACTCTAGTTTTTGTATACATAAATAGTTAATTTTTAATTATATTTTAAAATCAATACATTAACTTTAAATTATTGATTTAAATATGAATTTATTCCATTATATAAATAATTTTTATGACTATTTTGTTGATAAGCATTTAATGAAAATATTGCTCTCATGAGAATTATTCAAGCTTTTTATGTTAAGTGAGGTTAAGGTTAATTTTTGATGATTTTTATTAAAAATTTTTGTTATTCGTTTGAAAATAAATCATAAAAAAGAGTTTAATAAACTTTCATTTAATAATTAAATCAAGGTATCTAATTAAACCATTTTGAACTGCTACAAAGTTTTTTCTTTGAATTTTTCATAAAAATATTTTTCTTTTTAAATTAAAATAACAAATAATACTAATATATTTTTAAATGTGAATAAAAAAGCTCGTTAAATTTCATAAATCTTTTGAAAATATTTTTTATTAAATAGCTTAAAGAAGTTGTCAAATTATTTCTCCTTGAAGAAAATTTTTTTTTTTTTTGTTTTTTTTTTTTTTTTTTTGTAGAATTTTGATAGATGACAACTTATGACCCTTTTTAAACAATTAAAAAGAGCTTGTCAAACTTTTATATTCAAACGACATTCTTTCATTTGTGTATTTCCTCCATTTATGTATTTGTTTTGTATTTAACTGGAAATCATTCACAATTAGTTTTCAATTAATAAAAAAAAAAAAAAACAAATGAAAATGGGTTTAATTGAAGGTCAATTAACATGTGTTTAGTTGACATTAGTTACTTTTTTATTTTTTATTTGTGATCTTTTCTTGTCTCCCAGCAACAAAGTCATTTTACATTTAAATACTCTCTCCTACAAGAAAAAGAAAACTATGTCGAAATGTCTATTATATTAATTTACAAATTTTCATGCATTAATATATATCTTTTATCTTCTCTTTCCCTAGAGATTTTTAAATGATCATATTTCATTGTTTATTTAACTATTACACATTTTTTTTTTTAACAACATTCCACTATTAATATACAATATTGTGTTTTATTGCAGAAATAAAGAACAACGTGGCATATTTCCCAAAACATACATTCATTTATGCGACTATAAAATTGTCAATGGAGAATATTGTATACAACGCACTGAAATTGTAGAGGAAATAACAAAAGTTCTACTAGAATGGGGCAGTATATTGAAACAATATTTTTTGGTAAGTACAATATTCTTATTTTATTTCATTTCAAACACTCAATTGAAAAGGAAAAAACATTCATTCATTCATAAATTAAAGAATACAACTCAACCACATCTGGTTCGAAAACCAGCAAATCTTTTTGTATGAATAAATTGAATTTGAAATAGAATGATGATTTACTAGTCAGTCATTCAATATTAAGTGACATATAAATATTTTACGACATACTACTTATTCTATACCATTTCCAATATTAAAAACATTCCAGTCAATAAAATAAGTTAAATGTGCAAAAACATGCTGTTAGGACTAATGTAAAATTTATAAATTATATCAATTATTATATACCCCTATAAAGTTTATTATTTAATAATTATTAATAATTAATTCTAAATAAAATTTATTTAGAATTATAAAACGCAGTTACTTCGTTTTCATTTTAAAATTTCATAACGAAATACATAGGTGAAAAATTTCTGGGATTGATTTGTTATAGAATATTTTGGATATTTTGATCCTAACAGTACGTTATTGCATATTTTGGGCTTAGAAGCATATTTTCATGAAAAAAATCCTTATTTTTATATTTCAGCAATTTAAATGACATATTTTTGCATTTTTTATATCTAAGAGTATAACTTTTCATATATTACACTAAAGAGCATAATTTAGCATATTTTGCACCAAATTTAAAAAATTAGCTATTAGAGAAATTTTCTTTTTACTGCCACATACGTTTCCTTAATAATTTTCATCTTATAAATTGACAGAAATTTTATAATTTCCTAATATTGTATTGTATTTAAGTGCAAAAAGAAAATACATTTTTATGAATTGGTTATTATTTATTTAACATGGACATTTTAAATTTCGATAGTGCGTAGATAGGGTAGCAGCAAAAATTACTAAGTAATGCAGTTTAAAAAAATGTTAAGAACTTGTATCCATATATTGGCTTTCACTACTGTTACCTTTACATTTTTATAGCAGTAGTTTTAGTTGTAGCAACAAATTTATTATATATTGCTTTAAATTAAAATAGTAATATTTTGAGTCGCTTAAAAAAATAATAAAAAATAATTCGTATAACTTTACTGCCATATTCATTGTTAAGTAGCAATAGAGATAGTAATAACAGTAGTAAACAGGGATTATTTATTATTTATTGCTACTGCGAGCTTTAAATTAAAATACTAATAGTTTAAGTCGCAGTTTAAAATTTAATTAAATTTATTACAAAAATAAAGTCGCAAATCTCGTTTTCGAATGTCTACTGCTATCTGAACTGCTACTCCATTAGAAGTATCACCATATCAAGTAACAACAAAAGTAGTAGCAAATGATTTTATTTTTAAATACTAATCCATTTATACTTTACTGGTTCATTTGCCTTTTTTTTTTTTGAAGTAGCAGTATTTATATCAATTGTAAGACTACAAAATCTAAAATTTGCTATTGCTACTCTCACAGAATTTTTTGGAGCAGTAGTTTTAGCTAAACAATAAAACTTGTTAAATATCATATTTTTTGGTAAAAGAAAACTTATATTGCTGTATTGGATATTGCTGTATTGGATATGGTGTAATATTTAATTTGAATTTTAATACAATTTCATTCAATTGTGTTCATTTTTATGTAGTTATTTCTTAATCGCAATATGTACATAGTAAATAAATATTTTTTTATTATTAAAATTTCTTTTTACTTAAAATAGGTCAATCATCCCGACTTTCATACGATACGAGCCAAAATGAATAGCTTAAATAATAATCGAGCTTTATTAATATCGGGCAATTTGCCAGTGGATGAAATGCGTACTGTTAAATTGATGGCCACCTCACAAATAGATACCGGCAACAACCTGTTGGGTTTAGATATGGTGGTGCGCGATGAAAGTGGTGATATATTGGATACAAATACAATATGTACCACTGAATTGTATGAACATCATATGAATGCGGTTAACCGCATCATAAAAGCTAATGTAAGTTGTAGTATTTAATATTTGCTTATATGTATATAGAAAATAAATTATATTTAAATATTTTTTACAGCGACCTCAAACACAACAATTAGGGCCAAAACCTTATAAGAACTTTTCCCATAATATACTCTTGCATGTCAATGCATTTGTTTGTAAATTCCAAGAAGATTCCGACTTAATATTTACTCTATTCGATGGTGAATCCCATCGTCCTATAAGTGAAAATTATGTTGTGAAATGGTCACGTACTGGTATTGCCAGGGATATTGATCAATTCGATAATAATCGTGTACTTTTCACCGATCTCAGTAAGAATGATGTTAGTATACCAAAAATGTATTTGGTTTGTTATGCGGTGCGTATTGGTTCGATGGAAATGAAAGAGAATGATTCGAAACGTACTAGCATTACAAATACCATGTTGACAGCGGCCAGCAAAAAACATTCACAGCTTTCGATAAGTTCGAGTGGTTCCTTTAGCGGATCCGAGTACATCATGAGAAGACCATTTGGTGTGGCCTACAAGGATCTCACACCCATCATCAATAAACCAGATGATTTCAAGGGTAACTTGGATATGCCTTTCATATTGTGCGAAAAAGATAGTTTAGATGGCACTCTAAGAAAATTAATAGCCAATAAAGATATAGGAAAAATCGATTCGCGTATGTGTGTTACCGTAGAAGTGTTACAGGGAGACATTAAACAAATCAAAGAGGAATTTCCACGTCTATTGCATACAAATGTGCCTATAGCTCGTAAAATGGGATTTCCTGAAGTCATATTACCAGGAGATGTTCGTAACGATTTGTATTTAACTTTATGTTCTGGAGAATTTGCACGCATAGCTAAAACTTCTGAAAAGAATGTAGAAGTTACAATAACTGTATGCAATGAACAAGGACAAATGGTACCGGGTGTCATGAGTATTGGCTCTGGTTTACCACCCATTGATGAATACAAGTCTGTGGTTTATTATCATGACGATAAACCGAAATGGTTGGAAACTTTTAAGATACATGTTCCTATAGAGGAATTTAAACAATGTCATTTGAAATTCGTATTCAAACATCGTAGCTCTAATGAACAAAAGGACAAATCCGAAAAGCCCTTCGGTTTATCCTATATAAAATTAATGCAAGATAATGGCACTACAATTACGGTAAGTCCTTAAATTTGTAATGATTTTTATTTTTTTATTTAATTTCACTCATTTATGACAACAGCAAGGACAACATAATTTGGCTGTTTACAAAATTGATCATAAAAAACTGGACAAAACTAATTCCAGCAGTATACACTTGGAATTACCTTCTACTATTGCTGAATTACAAGGCGCCAAACCTTCAGTACCCGGCCTATCACTACTACCTAAAGATCAATTGGTTATAGGTGTAAATCTTTGCAGTACAAAGCTGACACAAAGTGTTATACTTTTGGGTTTATTAAATTGGTCCGCCCACAAAGAAACTTTAGAAGAATCATTAAATGCTTTGTCCAATGTACCTGGGGAAGAGGTTGTGAAATTTCTTCAAGACATTTTGGATGCTTTATTTAATATTTTAGTAGAAAATGATGATCCCGAGAAATATGATCAACTGGTTTTTATGAGCATTATACATCTCATAGAAACTGTATCGGATTTAAAGTATCAACATTTTCTAACAGTTTTAGATGTCTATATAAATGAAAGTTTCTCAGCTACTTTGGCTTATGCGTAAGTGTTTTTTGTGGCATATCGTCTATAACAGATCTTTAAATTATTGTTGTTATTATTTCTTTAATAAAGCAAACTTATTGACGTATTACAAAAGAATATTAAAGAAGCTATTGAACCCAAAGAAAAGTCAGCTGATGGCATTGAAATTGATGAACGTGTTGAAGTTAAACGTCTTTATAAGACAACCAGATATTTACATTATGTTATGAAATTTATTATACGATCACGCATCTTATTTTCAGCTATAAATGATAATTCAGATCATGATGATTTTGCCAATAAATTACATGGTAAGAAATTAAATTGGAAATAGGAAGTTTTATGATAATTAAGATGTTTAATGTTTTTTGGTTTTAATTTTAGAACTTTTGGAAATGTTTATTAAAATGATAGCTTGTCCTACAGACCTTTTGAAATCTGAAGGAGCCTTATTAAAAAATCTACATATTATAGCCACTGATTTAATGCAGGTTTTCGATCCAGTACGCTTAAGGTAATGGAGCATAATATTTTTTGGTTTACTTTTTTATTATTAAATTGTAATTTTCTTATTTGCAGCATTGTTATTGTAAATATATTAAAACAATTTCCTCCTCGCCGTTTAACCCAATCAAAAATGGGTTGCATTAAAGATTTTGTGGATTCGAAATTGTTTAATTTACCCGAATGTCGTGCTATCTTACTACCCGTCTTTTGTAATCATATTAAGGATCGTCTGGAAAGTAAAGAGGAGGTAAGTTTATTTTATTTTTTCAATGTTCTTTTTTAATTGTTTATTTTTTTTCGAAATTTTTTTGTTTATATTAATATCTAATTGTTTGCTAACGTTTGCCATATATGAAAAACATTGTCATATTTATTTTCCTTTTAATACTTAATACAACTCAACAAATATTTCGTGGGAGATTTGATCATCAACTTTTCGTATTTAAAAGAACACAAACATTCATAACTATATACATACTTACCCCAAATAATAATGTTTTTTGGGCTGTTTTCTAATTACTTATTACATTTTTTAAAACAAAACTAATTCATTGCGTCTTTAACACTTTAATTGAAATCTTATTTACATAAATGATTTCCATTACTTCTAAATTGATGTCATTTCTGTTTGTTTTCATTAAAAAATGTTTCCCCACATAAAATATTAATAAACTAAAGTTTTAACAGACATTAGAATTCCGTAAAGTATACTCAAATGTTTAAAACAAAGATTTTGAAAATTTTTCTCCAATTTTTGATGTCCAAAAAATGTTGGAAGCCCTCACTTTGTAAGGATATTTGTATATGTATTTTAAGAAATTTACAATTTACAAAAAGTTATTTTATTACTTTGCTGATATTATAATTAAAATTACATTTCATATTACTTAAATTTAATTCTGCGTAGCCATTACGGTTTGTTGACAGGAATTTATTCCATTTACATAAGTTTGAATTTGAACAATGTTTTTCCAATACTGCAAACTTTATGTATTTTTTGTGTAATTTTTATTTATCTATTTAATTATTAACTTGAGCATGCCAGTGTTGTTATGTTTATGTCCATTAGAAATTAAGCATGTTATTTTTATTTTTTTTTTTTTTATATAATCTGTGTATATACTATATATGTATGTCTATGTTTTGTCCCATATTTTTAACATAAAATATAAATTTACTACTTATATGTAGACTTTTAAAAATTAAAAAAATTTTAATTATCCTCCATGTTTTGTAAACCGAATTATTACGTAACTAGCTTCAAAACCATGGACTGAATATTATTTTAATACATATTTAAATAATTATTATTTTTTTGTTTTTCGAGCAGAAATTATTTTTTTGCAAGTAATATAAAAATTTCTATTTCAATATTTTTACCAAGAACCGTAACTGTTATGACTTTAATCATTAAGGTTGTGATTTTTGTTTTTAGGGCAGGAAAAATGTTATTTATAATTTTTATTTTTCATGTTGAAATAAACCTTTTTGTGATTTAGATTTTTTCCAACAGAAATTAAATTTATATTGTTTAATTAATTTATTTTTTTAATTAATATTGGAGATTTTTTTATGCCGATTTTTTAAAAACAATAATAATCGCAAAATAAATTTTATTTATATCATTGATATCATTCTGTTATTTTTTGTTTTTATTAAAATCATATGTAACAGTTACGGTCCCTGTTATAAACATAAACGAATAAAATTACATTTAAGTTGTAACTGTAATAATTTTAATATAGAGATCTAAAAAAATAATTTTATATAACAGAAAGGTTTGATTAACAAAACTGTAGAGGATAAATTTTAAAATGATAATTCTTAAAAGTCTATGCAATTAAGTAAATTGATAAGCGTAATTGAAGATAAATATAAATAGTATTTTTTTTATTCTCTTAATTTTTCTATTAATACTAGTAAATATATATTTTGTTTAAGCCATAATTGTGCAATTTTATAAATGATTTATTTTATTATTATGAATTTATCTGTTTTAGATTTTTAGTTCACTATTTTTTTTACATCAATGTTTAGTTACAGTCATAGTGACAGAAATCTTTTTAGTTAATTAAATACTTGTGTATGCACGCTGTTTTCTTAGGATTTTTTAATTTACATCTCTTTTTTATTATCATGGACTTCTTATTCTCATCATTTGTTTTAATCATTTATATAAATATGCTATTCATGTTCATACATTTATTTTTTGAAAGATAATAAAAACACCCACCATCATAATCACTATAATTTCATGTACTTGTATTCATCACCCATTTTCTCATTCACTCATTATTTCAAATTAATTAGCTGTTATTAATTTTTGAACTTTTTTTTAATACACTTAGAAGAAAGTTTTTTGTTTACCTTTTTGTTTTTAATAAAATATAAAACTTAACTTTTAAAATGCGTCTCATAATATGTATTTCTTGTGAACTTACCACAACTCACCACCATTACACAATCACCATTATTATGTATTTGAATGTGTTCACCAAACCACCTTTATAAACACTATATTTTTTTCTTCATTTTTGTGTTTTTTTTTTTTTTCTAATTTATTTTTCATATTATTTGTTGCTAATTATTATTTTTCTTTTAAATAATAATGTTTTAATTTCTAACTTCTGATATTCATTTTTAATTTTGAGCACATTTTATACAAAATGATTATTTTCTTTTGAAAATAATTGTTGGTTTTTGTTATTTTTTAAAAGAAAGAAACAACCAACTCAACTCTCCTCCCTCATTTACATAAACTTCTTCTCTTTTTTGTTTTTGTTATTCAATTTTGAACCGAAAAAAATGTTTTTCGTTTTGTTAATAATTGAAACCATATACAATAAACCATATTAAAAAAAACCTACTTAGGGTGACACCAAATCTGATATATGGCAACAAGAAAAAAATCTTTCGAAAGCAGCTAAAGTTCTTGGACAATTAAAATCTCAACTGCATACACGTGAAACAACAGCCAAACAAAAGGTAAACGCAAATCATTAGACAAAAAAAAATTCCTCATAATTTAGGATCATTTTAAATTCAAAATCAATATCTTTAATGAGCTTTAAAATCAAAAGTTTTACCTAAAGACTGTATGTTTAACATACGCTACACTTATTATAAAAACGTTTTTTATAAGCTTCCACACTTATGCATACACTTGTGGTGGAACATTATTTTAATTTATATATCATTTATTTATTATAAATTTTTATATTTTTATTGTGATTTATGTACAAGTAGTTACACTTTAGAAAATGTGTTTTAAATGCAAAAAAGATCATCTGCTTAAATAAGTAAAAAGCTAAAGCTAAACATCAGCATTATTTATGGAGCAATGCAGTCATATTTAATTTATAGTTGAATGAAATTTAAAAATGATTTAAAATATAAGTTATTTAGGGATAAACAGTTAGTTATATAATAAACTGTTTTACGATTTTAGACATCATAAAGTTTTTATTTTTATAGCGTTTTTTAAGGACATGTTTCATTCCTGACAAGTGAAGCAAATATTATATTTATAATCTTTTAAAAAACTATATAATAAAATGTCTAAATACTACAAAACATTTTATGTCTATTATAGTTGAGTCTTAAACATGTTAATACTATATTTTTTGTCTACTTAATATCGTTTAACTTATTAATACAACTTTTATGTGTTTTGTTAATTGCAATCAATATTGTTAATTTTTATTTGTTAATTGCTTTAATTTTATCTTTTAAATTATATAATGTATAATACAATTAAGCAGGATTTTTAGGTATTATTTTATTATTTATTATAATTTTTTCTATAACTTTTTAATAATTTTTGCAGGCCAAATAGTTTAAGTTCGTAATAACAAATGTTTCAATAGAAAAAATAACTTGAATTAAACTAATTAAAATTTGTATTAAAGAAATTGTGATTTACGGAAACATTCTTAAAATGTTCTATAATTTCTGGGTGCATATTGATGAATCGTATTACAAATTTATAAGGACTGTGCACGAGAAAAGGCTTATAAAATTTTTCTACGTAAACACGTTTAGAGCGTTAACATCTTTTATTCTTCGCAGTAACTATGTCATAAATTTTGTTGTAATAGCATAATTATTTTTTATTAAAATTAACATTTAACAATGTTCATGAAAACGCCTAATTCAAATTTGTAGTCAAAACACATGTCGAAAATATAAAACTATTTGTTCGTAGAAGTGCAGGTGAGCCGGGTTTTTTAATCATAGAAATTTCAAAGAGTGTGATTATCGAAAGGAATTCTGAAAACTGAAAGATACTGATTTACAGACTGAAGAATCGCACACAAAATAATTTAAGAGAAAAACTCTACATCTTTTCATAAACGATGTAGAGATGTAACGCGACTCATTTATTAAATTCCTTAAATTTTATCAGAAAAGTTAACAAAATATGGCATGAAAAAAAAAGTTCCAAATAAAAGAACGGAAATTATTGCGATTATTATTTTTATTTTATTTAAAAATATGAATGCTGTCTAATAAGCGATGAAAGTACGTATTGGCGAACTTTTTACAACATCCTGGTCAGGAATTCCATATAGATGGTATGGAAAATGTAGCAGATAATTATCGTGTAAAAATTCAAAACTTGTATACAAATTTTTGATCTTGAAAGACATTAAGTATATGTGGAACAAATAATAATTTTAAAAGATAAATGTTTAGTGGATTGTCCTCCTTTAATAAATAACAGCTTCTTTTTATTTGATAATACTTAAGATTAGACCGGAAAAATTTGAATTCCTTGTATTTTCTAATTTTCCTTTCAAATTCTTATCTTAAAAGTAAAATTTAACTCAAGATTATTTTTCTGTTGAAATGTTCGTTCAATTAGCTTTCATATTAAAAACCGAGAAATGCTAATTACTAACATATTTTCATTACATTTTAATTATTCTAATCCCATTACTTAGGTCACAGAATGTATAAATATTATGAACAACATTCTTAAACTTCTCTATCGTAAAGATATTGGTCAGACCCACAATGATATACGCGATATAATGCTTATATTATTGCGTACTGTAATAAAAACCTCACAGGCATTGGATCGTGAAAATCAATTGGTTGGTAATTTAGTAGCCATTATGTTGGGCATATTGCAGCGTATGGACGCTACTCACTATGAGATATTTGTTAAACATCTTAATAATCGTTTCGAATTACAAGATTTTATCATTGAAATACTATTGGTGTTTGAAGAATTGGTGTCACCTCATCAGAAAACTGTATTCCCACGCGATTGGATGGATATGATAATGCATCAAAACACTGTCATTCTAGGCTCTCTACAACATTTGTCCATTGTTATTGTTGATCATTTCTTCGAACCTTTTGAGAAACAAGTTTGGTCAAATTTCTTCCAGTGTTCAATAGCATTTTTGATACAATCACCATTGCAGCTAAATGATTTTAATGACAATAAGCGTCAAGTGATATTTGCACGCTACCGTGACATACGTAAAGATACAGCTCAAGAAATACGTAAAATGTGGTTCCAATTGGGTGAACACAAACCAAAATTTGTACCACAATTAGTTGAGCCAATATTGGAAATGAGTATGATACCCGAAGTGGAATTGAGAAAAGCAACTATACCCATATTCTTTGATATGATGCAATGTGAATATTATAGTTCGAAACTAATACATGACAGCTATGGTGATACGAAACGCAACAATTCGCACTATAAGGCCAACTTTAATGATTTTGAAACGGAAATGATTGAAAAACTCGATATACTAATAGGAGCTGGTAAAGGAGATGTGGAATATAAGGAATTGTTTGCTGAAATCTTATTGGAGAAATGTAATGCCCATAATATTTTAAATACCGAGGGTACCAAATTTGTTAACATGGTTACCAAACTAATGGATCGTCTGTTGGAATATCGTTGCATAATACAGGATGAAAGTAAGGAAAATCGTATGGCCTGCACCTTCTCACTGTTGCAATTCTATTCGCAAGTAAATCGCAAAGAAATGTACATACGTTATGTATATAAATTGTGTGATTTACACATGGAATTTGATAATTATACCGAAGCCGCCTTTACTTTAAAATTACATACCGAACTATTGTGTTGGAATGATACTGAACTGTCGCCCCTGCTAAGATCCCATCGCCACATGCAATGTCGCACTCATCGAGAGCTGAAGGAAGCCCTATACTTTGAGGTCATAGACTACTTCGATAAGGGCAAAATGTGGGAATGTGCTATTGATATGTGCAAAGTTTTGGTGCAACAATATGAAAATGAAATTTATGATTACATCAAATTGGCCGATTTGCTCAAGAAAATGGCTTTATTCTATGAGAAAATATTAAAGGAACTAAGACACACCTCGGAATATTTCCGTGTCTGTTTTTACGGTTTAGGTTTTCCTCGCTTCTTACAAAACAAGGCTTATATATATCGTGGCAAGGAATATGAAAGGTTGAGTGATTTTAGTACTCGTATATTGGTACAACATCCTCAGGCGGAACTAATGCATACTTTAGAGATTCCTGGAGAAGATATAACACAAGGTGAAGGTCAATATATACAAATCAATAAAGTTGAACCCATAATGGATGAATCATGTGCCAAGTTTAATGATAAAATCATTTCAAATGAAATAATTAAATATTTTACCAACAATAATGTACAAAAGTTTAAATACTCAAGACCCTATCGCGAAAGTAGTAGTGGTGATACGGATGGTGTCAGAAACCTGTGGTTAGAGCGCACCGTATTGACAACACAATTTCCATTGCCGGGTATTTTGAGATGGTTCCCTGTGGTTGATTCTCACACTTTTAAGGTAAGATAATGTTTTACAGCTTTCGTTTTTAAATTATAAATAAATTTTAATTTTTATCTTTTCCCTAGATTACCCCCATTGAATTGGCGGTTGAGACTATGAAATCTACCAACAAGGACATCAGGGATTTAATTATTGCCCACAAGAATGATGAAAATCTACCCATCAATCAATTGAGTATGAAAATTAATGGTATTGTAGATCCAGCTGTAATGGGTGGTTTCAGTAAATATGAAGATGCTTTCCTTACCAGCGACTATTTAGATGAACATCCTAACCACAAGGAATTGGTAGATGAATTAAAAGATTTAATAGCATCACAAATACCCTTATTAGAAATTGGTATGTTAAGAGTTGACAAAAGTTATATTTTAAACACATTTCTATTGATGACATTATATAATTTCAGCCATTTCATTGCATAAACAAAAAGCACCGGAAAGTTTAAAACTTTTCCATGAACGCATGGAAAGTTGTTTTGCCGATATGCAAGCAAATGTTGAAGCCAAGTATGGAAAGAAGGTAAAATTATATTTTTTATATTGCATTTTATAATTAGTAAATATGCAATTTTAAATTAAAGCCTCATAGTAGAATTGAAATAAATAAAATAATTTTAATATAATATTATTGTAATTATTTCGTATTGTTTTATATTTATAGTCTTGCGATTTAAAAATTGATCGTGATTCAGTTATAATGCGTCGCAACAACTCATTTTTACCCAACATGTTTGATAACAACAACCGCTTGTCCGAAACCAGCATGGGATCCTCAGAGTAAATATTTTTTTTTATTTTTTACTCAAATTTTATTTTAATTTTTTTATTTATTTTTAAAAATCTTATTGCAGTAGTGGACTATCAAAATCAACCTCTTCAATGAGACCGCAAACCAATTCGATAAAATCTACCTTTGGATTTACATTTAATCCAAGGTACGTTCAAAAATTATAAATTTTTTAAAAATTAAAATTAAAAGTATTGATATGAAAGTTTTAATTAAATAGCAGGGAATATAACTTTTGAAATGCAAAATTATAACTTTCATATTCTTATAAATAATTTATCATTAAGAAAGAAAAATTAATAATTAATTTTTTTCATTTAAATTTGTTTTTGTAAATAATTTTATTTGTATTTACTTCAGTTTGAGAATTTAGCTTTGCTAACTTATTTTCTGTAAATTTGTTGCCAACTTTTCTTTCTTCAGTTTTATTTTAATTTCTAAATTTTCATTTCCTTTTGTTTATCAATGTAAATTCTTGCTTTATGTGTTGTGTGTTTTCTTTTCTGTTTCGTTTTTTTTTTTTTTGTTTTTTGTTTTTTTTCGTTGTTGTTTGTTTTTTTAACACGATAGACCCAGTTTAGGACATTCACCCAGCACGAAGAGTAAAACTAAGGATAAAACTCCCTCAAAAAGAAGATCAATTAAAAAGGTAATATATATTTGTTCAAAAAAATATCTTAAAACTTTTCAAATACATATTTTTTTAATATAATTTTAGTTGGATCGCGAAACTTTAAGTTTACCAGTGGCAAATAGTCAATGGTATACAACACCATTGAGTACAATAACATCTACGCCTGAAAGAGATTCTAATACATCTATAATAACTGCTTCCAATACATCTTTGTCATCTGTTAAAACACCTGATCCAAAAGTGCTCACTGAAGAGGTAGGGATTTACTGTTATACTATTTATCTATACATATATGGGAAATTATCAAAAATTTTTGATTTTAGCCCTTCAAAAGTATCAATCCCTATCCCAAATTTTGTATTCGGTTGAGGGGCTCACAGAACGCGCCCTAAAACCTGAAAAATTTTAAAAACCAAAAATTTTGTCATCAAAACTTTACTACCCTGTATTTAGTCGTTGAAAAACTGCACAACAACAAAGATGGTGCAGAATTTATGTACAACGTCCGATTAGTTTACTTATGACAGAGTAAGATCAAAAAGTATAAACGCGCGAACAGAAATTGTAGAAGAATGATAAAAACTTAAGTAGTTTTTATCAGTTTTTCTATATTCTTGAACTTTGAACAAATTTTGCTAAAATTTTGCACTCTATTAATTTCAAATCTTGTGAGTTCAGATCTGTAACCAATTTGTTTAAAATATCATTACCTCAAAACTTATTAAAGATTTAAGTCAGTTTCAGCCAGGTTACAAATTTTTGATAATTGCCCATATACAATTAATAGGTAAACACACTTCCAGTAATATCGCAAAAATAAAAAATTTAAAAAATCAACGAAATAAAAAATCGCCATAACTGAAAAACTGGTAAAACAAAACAAAAAACACTGAAATTAAAAAAAAAAAAAAAAACCTTAAACCAAAACAAAATAAAAAATCACCGATATAAAATCACCGATATACAAGAAATTGCACAATAAAAAACACCATAACGGTAAAAATGGTAAAATGATAAAATCGCCAAACTGGAGAGTGCCCCAAGACAAAAATCGCTAAATAAAAAGGAAAACATCGCTTAAAAAAGGGACAAAATAAAAACAACAATAAAATATGAGAAACGCTAAAATGAAAAAAAAAAAAAAAAAAAACCAAAAATAAAAAATAAAAAAAGACCATTTTTGTTTCCGAGTTTACATTGGTCCTTGAACCTTATATGGGAGGTGAATGATAAAGTGGGCCGACCACGCCCAATTTTGTTTTCCAAGTTTATATCGTTTATATCAAAATATCTGTACAAAATTTCGTTGCCGTACATGCTTTTGTTTAAGAGATATCAGCAGAAAAGTATGAAATGAAGCTACAACGGATACCCTGTATTTCCAATATTTAGCTCATAACTTTTTTGTTTATCAACCGATTTCCCATTTTCAATACCAAACAAACCTTATATAAGATAAATATTTGAGACAAATTTCGTTCCCCTACGTTGTAGCCTTCGAGCCCTATCCTGCTTTCAACAGACGGAAAATATATATTTTATGGGGTCTTAAATGATTCCTTGGACATGGTACACACGGAATGACAAAATCAATATACCTTTTTGATGGTGGGTATAAAAAAAATCAGCGAAATGAAAAAAAAAAATTAAATCCAAAACACTAAAATAAATAAAAATGCCAACATAAAAAGCTCTAAAACCCAAAAACGGAAAAATCTCTAAGCAAATGAAAAAATTACCAATTCTAAAAAAATACTAAGACGAAAAAACAAAAAATAAGAAAAGCCAAAATGAAAAAAAAAAAAAAATTAAAAAACGCTAAAACGAAACAAATCGAAACCCATTTTTTTTTATATTTCAAAATTTTTATTGAATATTTTATTTTATTATTTTTTAGAAAAGCAAATACTGGAAACTTGTTAAAATTACAGGTTTCAATAGGACAAAATACAAATATATTCTTAGTACTTTAACGGAGAAGAAGACATAATACTATAAATTTTTTTAAATCATTTTTATAGCTCACACCCAAACGACCTTTACGATCGGAAAAAGAAAAGGAGAGGCGTTTATCACGACCCGCTAGTATTGCAACACCCACAGCCAGTATGAAAGGTTTCTCTGCAGCCGATTCACATTCATTATCGGGTGCTGAAAGCAGTAATCGTAATTCAGTTGATACCACCGACTCAACATCAGAAGAAGACCTCATACCACCACCATTGCCTGCAAAAACACGAGACTCGACAGATTTTACTAGTCTCAATTATAGTTTAGATTGGAATTCCAGTTCATTTTCATTAGGTGGTGCCATGAGTCCAACTGGTACAATAACAAGAACAACCTCCTGTTCCACTACCACGAGTGTTGTCAACACTTCATATGAATATGTTGAAGCTAAAAATTTCATTATCACATCGACTGCTTTAGATGACAAGAAAAGGCCACCAACGCCACCACCAAAGCCATCAAGGAATAGCAAACACATTCCATAGTTTTTCAGGTTTCATAACGGAAAATAAATCAAGAATCAAGTTAAAATAAAAGAAAATCAAAGTGACCAAAGTTAAGCCATAAATAATACTAAATAAACATTACAAAAAAATAGATATAAAAAAGAAAAATTAACAAAGGAAACAAGTGCCAAAAACATTACAACTAATTATTGAAATCAAAAACGAAACAAAATTAATTTTCGAACGCTCGCTTTAAAATTAAAAAAAAAAAAAAAATAACTTTTTTTAAATTGATATTAATTCTTTTTATAAAAAAAGATAAAGAAATTCTTACATTCATAATTTGTATTAAATGTCTTCCTATATTTTATTTCTACTTATTAAATTTATATTGTGTCATTTTTCAATAAATTAAACATTATCGTATCTTTAATCTATAATTTAGTTAAGTTATTATTAAAAGAAAACAAAAATATTTCCAAAACAAAGAAAAAAATCGTACTGAAAAGAAAACTCAGTATTCGTTTAACATTAATTATGCACAAAAAATTAAATATTGTTGTTTAACTAATTTTAAGTAAGTGCCACAACAAATTTAGTTTTAATTTTTAGCATAAAAAAACTTATTTTAATCATTTGTTTATAATTTTAAGTAACAAAAACACAAACTAAATCTAACGAAATATTAAGTCAATTATATTAACAAAATTTTAGAATTATTACAATTAATTATTATTCTCTTTAAAAATATTGTTTTTTAGTTTTCTATTTCTTAGTGCAAAACTAAACACTTTTTGGGCAATATATAGATATCAAAATATATATTTAATTTTATTCAAAATTTTTTGTAATTTTTAGAAAATGTTATTTTAAAATAATTTTCGTTATATTGAAATTTTTAATTTATGCTGCAATATCTTTTTGGAACAATTTTAACATTTCTCTAAGTGTCTTATTTTTAATTAAATGTTTATTTTGTATTGTATTTGTTTTTTATTGGTTTAGTTTTATGATTTTGGATCTTTATTTAATAAACGGCCAAAGATTTTATAAGTATATATATATACAAGATTTTATATTAAGAAAAATGTTTTTAGGATAAATTTTAATGTTTATAATACTATACACATATACATATAATAAAAAATATACATACCTACTTATATATTTAAAATATATAACAATTTTGTTTTATTGTATCAACAAAAAGGATAATTAAGATTTTTTAAGAAAGGAATGCAAATGTCACTAAGGAGTACGCACAAAAAATATGCACACTTTAAGTCTTATAAGCAGGGCAACCAAAAATATGCAAAATATTAATTTTTCTTGAGCTTCAAATGAACCATTAGTGTCCCTTTATAACAATTTTAAGAATTTTGAATCGATTCATTTTATAGCATATTTTAGCAATTTAAATGGCATATTTTTACCAGCACAGTTGATTTTTAAACATTTTTTGATAATGATTCTATAGCACTTTTACTTGCGATTAAAATAATGCAAACATTTTTAAAAAATACAAAGAACAACCTTTATTAAGGCGGAAAAAATATTACAATTTTAAGTGTGCTAGTAATCTTGATTTGTTCCATCGAATGTTTGTTAGTCCAAGTTCACACATAGCAATTTTTCTTTCTGAAATTGTTCTATTTTTTTTTTACTTCAGTAATTATTGCTTTAATTGCCTTGATTTGTTTTTGTTTTAAAGTACGAAAATTAAAAGCAAAACGAATTTCGAAGTACATGCAATTTTGTACTCTTTCATATTCCTTCTCGCTCGATCTCACACAAAATCAGAATTGCAGCAAGAAAAATTGCCTTGTGTGAACTTAGACTTATTAATAAATACATTTAATTTATACAATTATTGAATCACATCCACGAAAAATATTTTAAAAGGGATCGAAATTTAAAAAGCTGGTAACGTTATGTAAAGATAATGTAGAAGTTTAGTATTCCCTTTTCCTTAGTCTCCTATAAACTCAGAATTGCGACAAGAAAAATTGCTGTGTGTGTGAACTCTGACTTTCTTTTTACTGTCACCTACAATTTCCAAATCCGATTTCTTAATAATTTTCATCTAATAAATTGATATTGAAAACATTTTTTATAAATTGTTAATAAAAATCAAGTTATTTTTAAATTAAGCCTTGAAAAATAATATTTTGTGGGCGTATTTTATGATTTTAAGATAATTTTTAATGCGCATAAATATTAAATTATTAAATGTACTCATGAACCGCGCAAAACTCTTGCAAACTGTGCAAGTTTACAAGTGCGCAAACGTACCCCTTAAACAGCATTTCGTCACCTAAAATGCAAAAGGCCGTAACCACTGAAAAATCAGATGTTGGTTTTAAAATGACATCAGTAATCACAAACGAATCAGTTGTAAAATTTGTTCAATTTCAGAAAAATTTGGTTCCATTTACAAACTTTATTGCTTAATTTTAAAGCAAAAAAAAAAAAAAATAATAATAATAAAATTGTGAATACGGCCTTTTGCATTTTCATACTGTTTTTTGTTTCTGGTAAATTCACTGCGCTGCATTCAGATTGAGAGCGAGACAAAGAGAGTGAGCAAATAAATGAGAGGCTAAAATACACAAGTAGAACAAAGCTAGATGGTGGTTGTAAATTGTGGCTGCCTACGCTGAATTGTAATTATAACGGTAGCAACATGTCGTGCTGACAGTGATCAGCTGATAATTTTTGCTGATACTGTTGCTGACTACGCGCTGTTGTAATTTGGGCTTTAGACTCACAGGCCAAGTTTTTTAACCCCTGGGAGGAAAGCTATCCTTCTAGAGATGTGAAAAAAGAATTATGATAAAATTTTACCATTTTTAGCTTTTAGTAAAAAAATTTTATTGATCACAAAAATTTGATTGGTTTTTCATCTTTTCTAAAATACTATACAAGTAAATATAAAGAAATCGCAAATCAATTTACAGTGGCTCAATAATGTAGTCGGACAAAAACTAATATTTTATAGACTTCAATATTTAGTATATTAAGAAAGTGTTTACAAACTCTTTTCTTTTATAATAGTAAGACACAATATACGCTATTTTAAAAATTACAGAAAATATTTATTTAGAATTCATGTATAAATAAAAAAAAATAAAAAATTCATTTATATCTTAAAAGTTAGCACCAAAAAAGTAGTCGGACACTTAGAATAAAATTATCTTAAGTAAATATTACTAATATTTAGTGTTTTGTAGGAAGTCCTTTGCTTTTGATAACTGCTTCTAATCTTCTCGGCATTGATTCCACCAGGTTTCTGCAAATAGAGGTATCAATTTTCACCAATTCGTCCTTTAGTGCCTTTATAAGATCATTTTTGTTGGAAATTGTTCGATTATGTTAATGTCTGGGGACTGTGGTGGTGTCTCGAGTACCTGTGGACAATTATATAGTAGCCACATACGAATAGCATGCTTGATGTTTAGGATCGTTATCCTGGTAGAATTGGAATGTGTCTTTTATACCCAACTTTTCTACACTTCGCACCAAATTTTGTTTTAAAATAGATAAATATTTAGTTTGGTCCATAATACCATCTATTATACATAACTCTCCAACTCCAGAGGGCGACATACAACCCCAAACTAAATCAGAACCACCTCCATGCTTTACGGTAGCTTTCAAGATTTTTTCTTTGAGTTCTTCGTTTGGTTTTCGCCAAACGTAGGACTGTCCATCTGATCTGAACAAATTAAATTTACTTTCGTCTGTATATAATACTTTATTCCAGAAAGAAATATCCATATTTTTATACATTTTTGCAAAATTTATGCGTTTAGTTCTATTAACTTTATTAATATAAGGTTTCTTACGGGGAACTCTACCATTATAATCATTTTTCTGGTGCACTAATCTTACTGTTTCTGTGTTGCAATCTTTATTTATGCGTTGAGAAATTTCCTTAGCTTATTTTGGAGTGTTAACTTTAGGATTTTTTTTAACCTGTAGGATAATCCATCGTTCGTCAGAGCTGGTGAATAGTTTTTGTCTTCCTGATTTTGGCTTATTTTCCACGGATTTTCTATCTCTATACCTTTTAATTATGTCATGAACAGTTGATTTTGGTTTTCCAATTAAACCACTAATTTCTCAAACAGTTTTTCCTTCCTCAAAGTTTTTTATAATAACTTTTCGGATTTCTTCAGTTGTGTATGACTTTGGTTTTGACATTTTGAAATTTTTGGTACAACGACGAAATTTCTTACACTTTTTTGATTAATACAGTTTTAAGAGATGTCAATAAATAAAAACTGCATAATAAAACGGGGTTTCCCCAAGTATGTTTAAAAATAATCTCAAGCGTTGCCATATGTCCGAATTCTTTTTTGATGCCTTATTTTACACTGAGAATATTTTTTACTAATATTTAAATAAAGAAACAAACTATTTTACTAAAATCTTTTTGGTTTTTAGAAGGCAATAGAAAAACATAGAAAATAATAAAAAAAAGCATCATTATGTTAATTTTAATATGAAAAATATTAAGATTAATATTATCCTAATGTTTGTCCGACTACATTATTGAGCCACTGTATATAAAATAAATTAAAAAAGCTAAAAAAAGATAAATTTTGTTTGTTGTCTGTGTGTGTGTTTTTTTTATCATTTCTTTCACTTTTATTGTTTATATTATTCCAACTAAGTGGAGAAAGTCTGTTTATCTTAGCACCTAACACTTTAAAAGTTATATTTTTTTCTGAAATTTTACTGGAAACTTATTTAAGTATAAAATAAATTTAATTATTTAAAGATTTTTACAAAAAATCTATTTTGTTTTTTATTTATTATTTTTTATTTCTAAATGTATGTTTTTTATATTTTAAAAGCCTAGTTGTAGCTATATATATATATTTTTTTTTATAAGTATATAGTACATATTTCTGTAATACTAAAACTAAAAAAGAAATTGTGCTTTCTTTTTTTATATTAGTTGTTTTTTTAGATTTATTTCTTTGTTTTTTTAATATTAGACAATTTAATTATATGTGTTTTAATTGTATTTGTTGTTTTTTTTTTATCAATTTTAATTTTTATCCTCAGTTTTTTTTTTAACAATTATAATTAAAAATAATTAAAATAAAAAGCGACTGCTGTAAAAGAAGAAAATAATATATATATATTTTTTTAATGTAGTGAATGAATAAGAAAATGAGTGAATGTTTTTTGTACTAAAAGGTTTTAATACTAAATAATAAAAAACTTTTTAATACATAAATATTTAAACTTTATAAATAAATAAATAAAAAAAAAAAAACAAAAACCTTAATAAATCCCAAAAAGAAGTTAATTATTATAATAAAAAAGATATATATTTTTTTCTTTTTAATTTTGTTTAAGGAACTTGGTATGTGTGTATTTAAGACAGAATGTCTTAAGAAAATTTTCTATATTATATATTAATTTTTTTTATTTGATTATTAATTACATTAAAAAATGTAATTTAGACACAATTTTTTACGAATTTTATTTCCATATTTATTTTAGTTCGCTGGAATGGTTTTTGCAGTTAAATTAGCCGATTAGTCAAAACTTATTCTTTACTTAAATGAAACATATTTTTCTTTTCGAGAAATTTAATTTTTTGTAAAAGAAATCACAGTTTTATTTTTTTCTTTTTTGTTTAACCAAAATTTATTTATAAAAATATATAAATTTCTTATTCCTATAAGCCAGCAAAAGTTTAGCCAAATATTGATGAAACTGTATTATCGAAAGCTATACAAAGTTAATTTGTAAGAGAAGTAAATTTTTACGAGAAAATTATATTTTCACTTTTAATTTATATAACTATTTTCTTTAAAATTTTCTTAAGGATCCTGCCCTTTATTTGTTTTTTTTTTTTTTTTTAATAGTTTTAGTGTAGTGTGGGTGGGTCTTAACATTAAAACAACAAAATAGAGAAAAAATAAAATAAAATTAAAAAAAAAAAAAAAAATAACTTGCAGTCTATAAATAATTTGTTGGTTGTTCGTTTGTTTGTTTTGAGTCTAATTTGGATTTGTTATATCGGCATTTTGTTGTTGTTGTAATTGTTTACTTTGTTAAATTAGTTTTTGCATATAAGCTTCTATATGAGCACTTAATGGCCGTTTTATTTGATGTTGATGTTGATTCTGATTCTTTAAATTAACTAAATTCTTTTTCTGTTCCAATTGTTGTTGTTTTTGTTGGCGTTCTTTATACCACTTTTCGAATGATTCCTTTGCTATAACTTCACAATCATAAAGAATATCAAAAATTCCACAAATTAACTCATTGGCGGTATTCGAGTCATACTCTTCTTGTATTGCATCTACAACCGAATCAAGACATGTCAACTCATGGTCTTCATGGGCATCGAGACATAAACGCAATAGTGGCAAACAGTTTTTCCGAAATGCATTTACATTTAATTGTTTTTTCTTGGCATTATTACTATTATTACTACTACTAAGTAAATCTGTGTTTTTCATACTACTGCTGCTACTGGTGTTACTGCAGGTACTACTGTTTTTACTTGTGGTTGCACTACTTGTGCGAGATGTCGACGACGTGGTTGTTGTCGCCGTTTTCATTGTAGTAGTGGCATAATCACAGCAAAGGAAACGTGTTAGGTTTTTTAGAAAATAACTATTTATATTTACATTAGTATTGATATAGTCTAAGGCTAAATTCGAGTCATTGGGTGAACTTAAAAGTATTTCTAAACGCTGCACATGTTGATCCACTATTGTTGAATTGTTATTGTTATTGGCATTTGTGGGTGAGATGATTTCAGGCTTTGCTTTACAATCGTATAAGAATTGTAATTTATTGGTTGCAATAAATTGGCGCCATTGTTGTTGATCACTCATGAACAATTGTCCTCTATCTAGTTTAAATTCATTATGCCATAAATCTCTCATGTAATTGGCACCAAATTCTTTGGTGAAATAATGTACTAAAGCGTTAATAAAGCGTTCGGTAAATGACTGATCATTGCGCCAATTTGTGTGCCAGATATCAGAAAAACTTAATAGACGTTCGTGAAGTATGGGTCCTAAGAATTGAAACACATAAGTCCAACCATTGGGCACATCCATTAACAGGTCGGGAAATTCTTCGACGAATTGTTCATATGCTCGATTAAATATTGTCTTATTAAATGCATTACAAGTCATGAGATAAATGAAAATGTTGGCGCAAGAATTTCGTTCTAAATATTTTACATTGGCTAAATGCAAATAGTCCATTAGAATGTAATATACTAAACATATTTGCTGTTTGTTGTTAGTCTTTTGCCAAGTATTTAATACCTCCTCTCTCCATCTATTGCTACGAGATGGCAGACAATCTAAATATTCTTCCATAAGGTGATTAAGTAGTTTCTGATTGTCCTTGTTAGTGCAAGAAGCCAATATCGCTTTTATATCTGTAGTTGAATTTTGATTTTTAGCACTCCAAAATTGAGTTTGCTGTTGTAGTTGCTGATGTTTTTGGGAGTGTTGGTGTGTTGAATTTACTTGCAAAGATGTGGGTGAAGTTCGCCCACTCTGTTGAGAATCATTAGACTGAATTGTTTGTCGACCAGATGGTGTACGCCACATGTATATCGAACTATTTCCTAACTTGGTAGTTGCTTGTGAGGATTCATCTCCACGAGAGAAATTTAACTTTTTCAAGTCTATACTTTGTTGTTCTCGTTGGCCTAAATACTGCGATTTTGGTGGTTTTTGTTGGAAATAATTACCACCACTTCCGCTGCCACCAGATTCTTTCGTACGTGTTTGATTATGACGATTATTGTTGCCACCATAAGACATACGTTGCGTGGAGCCTCTATCATAGGCATTCATGGAAGCAGACGACGACAAGTTACTGTTTCTATCATCAATGTTTCGTCTACGTAAAGCTACATGGCTATTACTATGCGAATTAGATGATTGACCCCAATTTCTAGATCTTAAATCGATTAAATCTTGCATCATGAAACGTACTCGGCTGCAGATTTTAGTTTTCTTATTATTTGGATCTCGAGCCTCCTTGACAATTGTTTGTATTTTTGTAAAAATCTTATTCATTCTTAGATTATTACTAAACGACTCTGTATCACTGCCCTCCAAAAGATTACCCACTGTTGTCAATAATTTGCACATGTATTCTAATTTTTCTTCACTTCCATGCTTTAACAAGGACTCCACACATTGCAGTACACGATCAGCAGACAGTGAATGCAATTTATACATTTCACCAATAAAACGTACAGTACCCCAGGCGCGACGTCGAAATTGATACTCTTGGTGTTCTAATTCAGCTTGTAGTTCAATTTTTTCTTGTTGGTCCGTTGTTTCATTTAGTTTACTAATAATTTGTTGTAATTTTCGTTCTTTAGCATCTGCATTGTTAACATTTAATTCAAATTCAGTCTGTAATCTTGTAATCAATAGAGCATTGAATATTTTTTTACTTTCAGCTTTGACTTCTTCAAATAAAACTTTTGAAAATTTTGCATAAGTAGGAGCGAAATTTGGTTCGCTTACGGTTTTTTCGAAAATTAATAACATGACCTAATGAAGAAAAAAGTGTACATTTTAATGAAAATATCAGATTTCTATATTCAGTTTTTTTGTGAAAAAATAAATTTTTGGTGAACGTTTAAAATTTTGTAAATTTTTGGTGAACAATTTTTTAAAAACAATAAATAAACATCTTTCAAAAAATCAACAAATTTTTAAAAGAAATATTTTTTTTTTTTTTTTAAATTTGCATATAAATATTCAAAAAATAAATTTATAACGAAAAAAAAATATATATATATACCTTTTGCATTTTTTCTTGGGTATTAATTGTAATGCTAGTCATTTCTTTTAACAAAACGTCAAAGTTTTCGGAAGTTAATTTATTAAGAATTCCTCGTACTTTTTTCAGAACATCTTCAATATCGTCATCATCATTTTTACCATGTTCAGATGTAGGTGAATTATTATTTGAATTATTGGTTAAAAACTTTGGCTGCCAAGCATTTTCACATTTGGACAATTTGATTTCCTCTTTTAAAGACAAGTCAATGCGTATAACTTGCATTTTTTTTGGAATTTGATTGGCATTGCCGCCAACACCACCAGCTGATGTAGGAGCTGATGATAAACCGGCAACGTTGATATTTCCCGTAGATGCAGCAATGTTGTGGTTATCATGATGTTTTCTTGCAGCACCACTTCCACCCCCACCACCTCCGACACGACGTTTGCCAGTAACAAATTCCATAGATTCATTGAAATTCATATGATGATACGATTGTTGTACGTGGTGTTGCAGATTCATTGCTGTCAAATTTTGACCAACTTGATGCGCTAAATGATGGTGATGATGTTGTTGACGGGCCACAAAAAGCTGAGAAATACAATCACCTTTTTGACAGGGTACTACTGGAGTTTTACGCGACTCTGGTGATTTGGCCAAAGCTTTAAGTTCTTCTAAAGAATAACGTATTAAATTAATTTGAGGCTCTTCTTCACTCTCGTCTGAAAGAGGAAATATAAATTTTAATAATATTTTATATGTATGTATGTATGTATGTATGTATGAAATCATTTAATGTATATATTACTTTTTAAATCCAGAGTTTTATTATCTAACGCAGTGGCCTTCAATATAGTTGATGAATTACAATTATCATCATTTTGTGTGGTGGTTGCTAAAAAAATTGCAAAATTTTTAAAATTTTTAATGTTATTTGATTTTAAATTCAAATACTAACTATTATTGTTGGACTTATTTTGTTGTTGCTTCAACTTTTTTTGATTTTTTTCCTTGCGTTTATTAATAGCTTTCTTATTTTTACGGCCTCCTATTATAAACAACAATATATCGTTAATAGCATTTTCGAATATTTATAGTTTTGAAATTTTTCTGATAAAATTCTAAATATAAGTTTGATTTACTTACTTTTTGAGTCACTACCAACAAAAGAAGTGACATTAGGTTGCAAGTCTTGTTGAATTTCTTTGGATTTTACTTCTTCTTTCTTGTCTAAGGAAGTTTGTACAGATATTGTACAAGGTTCATCTTTTGATTTCACTACAATGAAATGAAAATCTATTTTTAAAGAAACTTTTAATTTAAAATAAATTGTGATATAAACTAACCCTCTGTTTCTGTTGAATGCTCTGAATCAGATTCAACAGTGTGTGTTATAACAGGATCATTAGAGGGAATTGCTTCAGCCTGTTCATCTCTTAATAGATTTATAGGTAATTCTTGATCAATACACGCTACAGAACAATTTCCATCTGTTATATCAATATGAACATCGTCTTCATTGTCCAATTCATGTTCATTAGTGTCGGCATCTGTATCATTGGGATCTTCGAAATAATGTATTTTTGCTGATTCACTTCCGCCAGAATGTAGGGATTGTGTAGGGGTGTTGGCAATTGGAATAGAAACAGCTGTTGTTTCTATTGCTAATTCGCTGGTCTGCTTGACAATATCATAGCTTTCTCCAAGTTCCTCATCGTCATTAACATCATCATCTTCAACAACATCATCATTTTCAATTTGATGATCCACTTTATCAGTGTCTGTTACAGTGATCGACTGTGATGGTGTTGGTGTCACAACAACATTATCCGAAGGATCACTCGCTATCGAAGGAGTTGAGGACTTGTTGTTATTGTCAGTTGGTATTGAAGCTGCTTCTATGTTGGTTTCAGTTTTTGTCTGAGGTTGTTGAGGCTGAGTTGGGGTCTCAGACATCTGTTCAAATGTTACAATTTCTAGAGTATCAGGATTGATTATTGGTATTGCGTGTTTTCGTTGTTTTGTGTTTGTAGTGTGTTCGGTATTAGATGAAACACCTACTCCCATTCCCATTCCCACTGCAGGCATACCAATTTGTGTGGCTGAAGTTGAGCCTGTTGGTATTCCTCCACCCATGTGGGTATAAGCTTGTAAAGTAGGTGGCTGGCCTAAGCCAGTAGCAGCTGTTAGCATTGGTGCTGGCTGTGGCGTTACAGCCGTTGGAGCAGCACCCAACAACAATGGTGGCGTACAGTATGGTGGTGGTACATATGCTGTTGGCCCACTAGGAGCTACACTTCTAGGTGTAGTATTTTGAAGTTGTGTTGCCATTGAACCACCATTGGCAGCTGCCACTGGATGTTGAGGAGCAGCATTTGTGAGGAGGGATGCACGTGTTTGTTGTGGCAATTGTATAGCATGTGACAAAGCAAAATAATTGGGCGAGACCATATATGGTTGTCGCTGATGGGATACAGCTGCAATCATATTTCTTATTTGAGAATGCTGCTGTGACGGATGGTGCAAATGATGGGTTGGCATCGGAGCACTTTTCGTAAAATAATGCAATGTTTGTTCAGGATTGTGTAATCCGACTTGTTGTTGTGTAGGATGTGGCTGTGATTGTGGTTGATGTGTTGTCTGATAGAGGACATGTCCAGCTTGTCCACCGCCCACACCAACCCCATTACCACCTGTAGCACCATGTGTAGCTGGCGTAACATTACAAAATGGATATGTAACAAATGTGACAGGTCCTTGATGATGCTCATAGTGCGGCTGTTGTTGTGGTGTGTGTGTATGAGAATGAGAATGTGGGTATGGGTTATTATGACGAACTGATGCGTTTGATTGATTTTGTAACGGCTGCTGCTGCGTCTTCCCACCCCCACCCGTATTTACGAACATAGGAGGATCTTTCGAAGACCTTTGTTGTCATAACAATTTTATTGTTTGATCCATTAAATCATTTATTCGTTTCGATATCATTTTGTTTTAATTTTTAATATTGGGAATTTTATTTAGGAACCAGAAATTAGATAGAGAATTGCATGAAAAATATTAATAAATTAATAAATAAATAACATAATAAATAAACAAAAAAATTACATTGAAACAGAACTTTTAGAAAATTACATTGAACATGCAATATACATTTTTTAATATAAGCAAGATCACCATTAATACAAACATTTTGAATTGTCATATATTCACTTATATATTTCAGTTAAACCTGTAGATTAAGCGATCAATTAATTATTTATTATACGGATTTATTATTCTCCTGTCTCAGTACATTAAGGATCCTGTGTTAATCCTTTGCTAATTAATACAAAGATTTTTTTTTTGTGTTAAATCGAGTAATAAATATAGGGACAAAAATAAATAAAAATGCCGAACTTTGGTACACTTACCCTAGTTTTTGAGAATTGTTTATCGTTTTCAAGGCAAAATAAGGATTTTTAACAAAATAAATTCTTTTCCTATAAATATAATTTTATTTATTTAAGCATTTCTTTATACAAATATTGTTGTATGTTTTATTTTAACGAATTCTGACTTAACGGCGAAACATTTATCTAAAAATGTTTGAGTACAATTCAATAGTTTGAAAGTAATAGGCCTTTGAAAATCGTAATTCCTTAAAAAAATCATGCAAAAAAAAAAGAAATGTACAAAAAGTAAAAAAACTTGTCATTGAAGCCGCTTTATTACAGTTAAAACAACTTTCAGTTTTTAATTCTTAACATTCTATTAAGAATTTTTTAAATTAACAAATATTTAACCCATTTCTTACCACTACCCGATCCCTTTAAGATAAATTAATGAAATTAGGAACGGAGTCTATTTTAGTGATTGTGATCATAAAATCGAAAGATTTGTGATCCTAGCTTTTTTAGTTTCCGAGATATCGGGTGTTGCGAAAACGCATCAATGGTCAATTAGGGGTATGTTGTTTTGCTCATATAGGAAGTAGACGTTTAAATAAAATTTTGTGATTATTTTACAAATTGTATGTTAAATATGTTAAGTGTGAACAAAAATAATTGGAGGTGAAGTGGTCCACCTCTAATTATTTTGGTTTTAAGGCAACTGAATAATGACGTAAAAACGTTAAAAGCTTACGGTGTAAGACTAAATAATTTCATATAATCTATAAAATAGATTATATATTAAATAAAATATGTTACACATTAAAGCATTTGGAATGTAATGTACATTGCATTCGATTATTTGTTTGCGCATCATCTCGATTATGATTACAATACGGTGGTCAGGAAAGCATTTTGGTCCTTCGTACAGACTGCCTAGCCACGTTGTGCTCCAAACACAAATGTTACGTAAATCGATTCTGTTATTCTTGCAGAATATTCCCAAATTTTAAAAATCGTAAATCCTGGTAATATACCAAATGCAGTGGCTCATAATATGATGTATTTCAATTGAAACAGGATTTAAAAATTTGGGTGATGTACCAATTTTCAAATTACTAAGAAAAAATGTGTTTGCTTTCATTTATCCGTGCACATATATTCACAGATTTTTCTTTTATTATACCTTGAATATCCTTGGAGATTTTATTTTGTTTATATTTTGATATCTTCTTACTATAATTTGATTGAAAACTCAAAATGAACTATCACTACCTATTCACTTGGTTTTTAAGATTTTTTAATACTTTAAATAAAAAAATTAGTGTGTGGTCATAAAATTTGTAAATATTATGTTTTTCTTTAGCAAATTTTATGACCTTTGAAGAAAATTTATTATCCCTTTTTTAAGACAATTGAAAAAATTTAGCAACAAATTACATATTTTTATTGGTTTCATTCATCAGTTTTCTAAATTGTTCAGGTAACTCCTTGAATTTTTGTGATCATATTCAATATAACAGCTTCCTTAACAAAATACACTTCATATTTAGGTAGCGTCGATCATTTGGAAATTCATTTTCTTCAATTTGTATCAATGAGTGTAAAAAAATATAACCACTTGTAATTTGCTGACAATTGCATATTTTTTTACTACATAAGTCATAAATAATATAGAATACAATTTTTTTAAGGCTAGAGTAAAAAATTCTATTGCACATGAAGTCTTACTTCAAAAAAATTCTATATTCGTTCATCTATAAAGGTTTTCTTAATTATTTTGCATAATTTTAACATAATACATTACCTTAAAAATGTCCATAATTTCAGTGCGCCACCTTGCGTAATGTAGCTAAATCACACTACCCCTAATTGACCATTGATGCGTTTTCGCAACACCAATTTTTCGGAGCTTGGTGTTTCTATCTCCCTAAATTATTTATAAAAAAGTGAATAGTTTTATATTTTTTGATGTCTTGGCTATCGTTTTAAAGGTTATTCAATATGTTTTGTAACATTTTTCGAATGAATTTTTAAATTTTAAAAAAGATCTATTTTATAGACCTTTTTTTGATCCACTCTACCGGGGGTAAAAAATCGTCCGAATTAATTTTTTTTGGTCAATTCAGTTAGTAACATTCCAAGCTAAATGTACATATATAAAAGATTATCATTAATTTGAAACTAAATTAGTTACGGTATATGTAAAGTTACTGATGCGAAAACGCAACAGTGGTTGGAAATGGGTTAAAACAGTTGCGTTAATAAAACTTTTATAATTATTTGTATAAATACATCATTTGATAGTGAATAAATAATATAGGAAATATTTACGATTTTAAGTGATTTAGATTAGTTACAATCATTAAAAGATTAGTATTTTATGGAAAATATTGTATACCAAAAGTTTAATTTACACTAAATATTTTTATTTCAATACAATGGACATAGCGCAGACAATTTGGAACAAAAATTAAAGAAATTTAAAGCTATTTATCGATTTTTCTTGTTTTTTTTTATTAAAAATGGGATTCCCGTATATAAAAATTATCTATTAAAAACACATTTTTTGCTAGTCATAATTACCTGAAAATAAAATGGGAATCCCCTTCTTGCATGTAAATATTAACGACGCAAATTTTTTAAATCACTTTGCAGTAAATTTAATTATCAATCATATACATTTTTTTTTTTTTTTTCAAATTTATAAAAATGTATAAGCAATAAATTTTTACAAATGATTCATATGGTTTAACTATACTATATAGTATCTCTTATTGAAGTAAATCAGTAAAATATAAATCAAATTGTAAAATCATTCCTTATAATTAAACTTAAATTGATCATTTTCCTTTTTATTGTTTTAATATTAAAATTAAATTATAAAAAGTGGAAATGATTTTCTTAAACTTACCGCTTCCTTTGATGATTTTTCTGCTTGGGAAACGTTATTGTTGCCGTTTTGCCAAAGGATTAAATGCAAGCGATTTTTGCAATGATGAGTTCAATTAATTTATTTTAGTTACAAAGATGAAAGTATTTATTTACCAACAATAAATTCCAAAATTATTAATAACAACAAATGCCGACAAAACAGGCGTTGTTTTTCTAAAGACTGTATGTGAAAGAAAATTTTTTTGAAAGAATGAAAAGGGAAAATGGAAAATAAAAATGTAAACAGAAATGTACGTTAAAGAAAATTAAAAAATAAATAAATAAAAATGTAAATAAATAGTTTAAAAATGTACAAATATTAATAAAAATTAATTAAATAATAAAAAAAAAAAAATAAAAAAAAAAATATTAATTTCATTAGAAAACAAAACAAAACAAAAAAATGAACAATAGACAACAAAAGGAAGTAGTAGTAAAACGAGAGAAGATATACGAGAAATATTATGTTTTGTTTTTGTATTTTCTTTGAAATTTAGTAATGCAAACTTTAATTTAGTAAAAGCTCAAATACTAATATTAAAAAAGTAATAAAATGTTTCTAAATAAAAAAAATATAATAACTAGGCAAAATTTATAGATATTTTTCATTTAAAATATATACGAGAGTAAATGTTTTTTTTTTTTTTTGTTAAACACATATGTATATATCAAAGTTAAGAGCCATATTTTTAAATCTCAGAATTGACCACACTTTTTCAAGTCGCTTTTCTTTTTTGCCTTAAAATTTGTAAATGAATTTTAGTTTTATTTTTTAATCTCCGCTTTATTTTAAATAGTTGTATTATTAATTTATATGCACACCTTTCTTTATTTTTTGTAAATCTTTCACACTAATTTCTTTTATTTTATTATTTTTTTTTTTTTTTAACTTTCAACTCACAAAATAATTTTTTCCGAGTCCTTTTTTCAATGCGTTTCTTTTTCTTTGTATGCGTAATATATATTCTTTTAGTTCCTTAAATTTTCACTAAGATTTTTCATAAAATCAAAAACTTTGAATTTATGATTTCTTAATATTATTCGAATTGTCTGAATATATATTTTTATTTGTTTATTTTAATATTTTTTAACTTTTAAATATTTTATTTCGATTGAAAATTTATTTTAATTTTTTCCATTTTCATCAGAAAGAAAATGCAAAGACCACTAAGATTGTGAGAAATATATAAAAGGGACAACAACAAAGTAGAACTGGCAAAAGAAAGCTTTTTGACATGTAAAAGTGGTGCCATTTGAAACTTATGTTATCGCTCTTTTTTTTTATCGAATGCAATTAATGCTCAAATAAAAAATGCAAAAATTCGTTAAAAAAGTAAAATAATTTAATTTTATTATTTTATTTATTTTATATAATTTTATTTATTTTCCTGGCTTTGAAGCTTAACACAGCACTAAAAATAAAACGGTATATAAATGTATAGCTTCAAAAATATTTATAAATATGTATACATACTCAGCTAAAATCATTAATTTTGATAGTGGCCCAAAATTTTAGACTTTCTATATTTTTGTTTATTTTTTACAATTTTATTTATTAATTTTAATATTTTAAAAATTTGTTTTTGTTAAAAATTCTTATCAAAAAAGCTTTTTGTCATACAACGTTGTATTTTATTTTGCCAAATAAAAATAAGTGCTGCCAAGTTATGCTAAAGTTATCGTTTTAGTGATGTACAACTTTTTGTTATTTAGAGCCGTGCAGAGAAACAAGCCGAGCTAAATTTTCACCGGCGTCGCATATAAAAATAAATTGTTAATAATAATACAAGATGGGGCTACAGATAATTTAATTTCTTTGATCTCAACAAATTTTAATAACATTTTTTTAATCATTAAAATTTATTTTTCTTTTGTACTAAAAAAATTTATACCAGTTGATAAATCTGTGTAATTAATAGGTAGACAGTTTTTTTTTATTGAATAATAAACATTTTTTATAAAATATTTATAAAAAATGGCTTGAAATATTGAGTTCACAAAATTTTACTTTTTGGTTGGCTTAGTTAGTTATTAATTAAATATTTTTGATTTTTATTTTTTTACTCAACTCATAATGATTATTTTTGATTTTTATTTTTTATTTTTTGCTCAACTCATAATGATTATTTTTGATTTTTACTTTTTTTGTTCACAATATAAAACGCAATTTTTAATAAAAAAGATTTTTCATCGTAAATTAGATTTATTTACTAAACGGCAAGTGTGATGATATATTTTTCATCAGATTTTTTTAAAAATATCCAATTTTTTTATAAAAATCAATTTTTTTTCTAAAATTTTATTTTTTTTTATTAAAAACCAAGTTTTTTATTAAAAATAAAATTATTTGCAATAAATCAAAGTTTTTACTAAAGAAATTTTTTTACTAGATAAAAGTTTAATTTCTCATGTTGTTTTATATTGTGAGCAAAACAAGTAAAAATCAAAAATAATCATTATGAGTTGAGCAAAAATCAAAAATAATCATTATAATTGAGCAACAAAATAAAAATCAAAAGTAATCATTATGAGTTGAGCAAAAATATAAAAATAAACATTAAAAGTTGATCGAAAAAATAAAAATCAAAAATAATCATTATGAGTTGGGTAAAAAAATCAAAATCAAAAATAATCATTAAAAGTTGAGCGAAAAAATAAAAATCAAAAAATAATGATTATTTGTTGATTTTTATTTTAAAACTCATAATCATTACGGTCCCTGATTTAAGCATTTCAAGAAATACGTCTGGAGGATATAACATTACTAAAATAAAAAACTTTTAATGCAAAGTTTCTTAAAATAGTAGAATAAAAAGCAAACATTTCGAAAAAATATAAAAAACAATTTTATTTATTAAAAAAGCAACAAAATTTTAAATACTTCCTTAGTTGTTATGAAATAAATTACATTCATATATTACAATTAATAAAGTACATTAAATACCACATAAATAAATATTACTTGGGAATATTTTTAAAGAATATGATTTAAATAAACCTAAGATTTTAATAACATGTAAACTAATATTATTTTTACTTTTTTTATTTTTATGTTGTTTCCAGATAGTGATTTAATATAATTTAACTTAAGCAATATTTTACTATATTTAACTAAAAAATCATAAACATATAGCACAAATCTTTATATAAGTAAAGTTTTTGCTTATAATATTTCCCAATTAAAATTTGTTTAAGTGGATTTATACTTCTTATATATATAAAAAATTATATGTATTATAAAAAAAATGGCTAAGGCCTTTGTTTGAGCTGGATTTTTTATATAAAAAATTACTACACAAATACTAAAATTAATATAAAATATTTATATCCGTTTAAGAAGGTTAAGGCAGTTTAGTTACAAAATTTAGAATTTAATTCTATTTTTATTTGTTTTTTTTTTATTGGAATTAATATTGTTATTGTTGCTATTGCTGTTATTCTTTGTTAGAAATTTAAAAATTCATATCAACACAAATTTTTGAATTGCGATTTTGTTTTTGACTAATTTCCAATACTTGGAACATTTCCTGCAAAGCATCGTTGGTTTGAGTCTTACGGCGATTACGTCTTAACGTAACACGTCCAGATTTCAATTCACGTACTAAAGCGTCAAGACCTTAAGAAAAAAGAAAAATAGTATAATTAGAATAATAAAATTTGAAATTAAAACATTTGTATTAATTAACACAACAATATTTAACAAAGGAATATAAAAATCATGCAGGGTTAATGGAAATACTTCATTGAAAAAAGTAAATAAAAATACATTAAATTCAAAAATTCTGGAAAAGACGGGAATAATAATAATATAATCATTCATACATTATTTTACATAACAACACTTTAAAGTTTTTAATTTAATTCTAAATCATAGGGTTCTGATCTGCAAAGGAAATTCAAGTGAATTTTTTCCTTAAATTTCAGTTATTAAAAAAAAAAAATAAAAATAAAAAAAAAAAAAAAAAAAAAAAAAACACTAGAAATTTAACTTAGAAAATTTCGTAAATTACTCTTTCACTTGGATTAGATTTACAGGAAAGGGCTGATATTTTACTTTAGATATGTTAACATAAAACCAATATTTAGTTAACAATAACTATATGCAACATATGATATAAAATATGCAGAAGAAAAGGTTCCATGAAAAAAAAAAAAAAAATAATTTAAAAACATATAAATGAATTAATTTATTTCTTTGTGTAAGTAAAAATTTTGGTTAATTATTTTAGTTAATTATTAAATATTTAGCGCTAAAGCAATAAAATTTTAAAATCAAAATATATTCTGTAGCTATTTATTCGTATTGATTTATGCCAATTAAAGGATTAATGTCAAATAAAGGATTAAGAAGTCACAAGAAACGACAATTTATGTATGTCAACAGTTTTATGTCATCATACGTGATGGCGCAACATCTTTAACACAAAAACAAATAGTATAGAAAAATAATCAATCAATTTGTATGATGAACTACAAATACATACGGACATGCACACTTAGGGTATCCTGAAAATAAAATTTAATTTAATAATATACTGACATTTAACACAATTATAAAGTAAAATTAAATTGTAGTGAATATTTTATCATAATACTCGACGAAAATTCTCAATATAGGGATTCCGATATTTTCGCTATATAAATGTTAAAATTTTACTATGTATATAGCTACTTGTCTCAGATTCACCCTAGTACAGATGATTTTAAAGTTCTTCTAATACTTATTTATGTGTATTTAAGGGTGGCACCAAAATTAAAAGTATCGATGTTCCAAGCTAAAGTGAAAATTTACTTTGTAATCCGTTTCTCAATTTTTATAACCAATTTAAAAAAAATTAGATATAGCAAAAAAAAAGTAAAAACATTTTTTTTAAGACACTGAAAAAAATGATAATTCATTTCAAATATAGTTTTTATTTATATAATTCATATTAATCAGTATATTTATTGACATTTTTCGTTTTATATTATTTAACACAATTTTTTACGTTGAATTAAATTTTTCAGTTTAGAGTTGATTTTTTAGTACTATTTACACATTTTTACAGAGTGGCAACATTATAAAAATTGTTGCAATTTTACTATTTTTTACTCTGATAATTTTGCAATTGGTTCTACTCTGTCAATTTTCCAAAAGTTGTGCAAAATATTATTCTATGTGGTTGTTGTTGTGTTTACAGAAATCTATGCAACTTTACAACTTTGAAAGGTTCTAGCAAAGTTGCAATTTCTGAGGTGAATACCTTTATTATTTTTTTCTCTTGACATTATTCATTTGCTTTAACATATTAAATTTTATTTAAAACTTAAATTTTCAACAAAATGTCAATAAAAATATGATTTTGTACCAAAAATCCAAATTTACTAAAAATTCGATTTTTCACTTAAAATTCGATTTTCCAGTAAAAATTTTATTTTTCAGAAAAATTTTCCAAAAAATTAAAATTTGTTTAGCAGATTTCACTTTACCGGAAAATAATCTAGCAGTTTTTTTTTTTAATTTTATATATATAAAAGTATGTTTTGAAAAAATCGAATGAGAATTTTAAAAAACTTTGCTACTTTGCTTAGTTTTAGTGTAATTACAAGTGGATGTATTATTTAGTCTTATTTGGTCAAATATTTCTATGTAAAAAATTAAGAAATGTAAATATTAAAATTAATCGAATTTTAAATATCGGATAAAGTCGTGTTGGTATAAATGCTAGAGGATTATATTGTACTATTTTGGTTTTATTTGGTTAAATATTTCTAAGTAAAAAAATAAATAAATAAATTTTTATTAAAATTTTTTGAAACATATATTAGTTTTGAAAAATTTGAATTAAAATCGAAAGATTGAAAATGTAATTTACGAATGAAAGTCTGTTTCGAAAAAAAAGTAAGACTTCTAATTTTATAAAATGTAGAAACTTATTTCGGTATAACTGCTAGAAGATCGATCATATTGTATTATTTTAGTCTTATTTCGTCAAATATTTCTAAGTAAGATAAAATTTTTCCGCAAAAATTTTCAAAATTTCGAACATATTTGTTCAAAATTTTAGTTATTTCATTAATTGAGAAACAAAATTTTTATATTGTTCCTTTAGCAAAAAATCCAAAACTCAAAAAAAAAAAAAAAAAATTACAAACGAATAATTCTAGACGACCTGATAAACTTATTTGTCCCTATTTTCTTTATTAGTAAATGATAGTTGTATTGTATATAAAGGGGAAAATAAATTTAAACTAAATTGAAATAAATCATTGAGATTTACCAGAAAATAAACATCAAAGAACAAGGACACGTAAAAAAAGTATGTATACGATAGAAGCCAGTAATTTATTTTCAAAAAAGAATTTCGAATAATTACTTGTTGGTTAATAATATAACTTATACGCAATGTTAAACTTAAAGTAAAAATTCTCCTCTTAGATTAATGTTGCTTACACCCTGTATATTATACGTGCAACATCAAAACCCAAGAGAAGAGAATAAAAAAAATAAAAACATCAACATTAAGTACAAATAAGTCATGATTAATCGCTCAAAGAAATCACCACCATAAAATTGAAATCTAAAACTATGAAAATGTCTACTAAACGAGAGTAAAGACATTTATTCATTCGTACACGACTGCTTAGTTAAATAATGCTAATGTTTTATTACATTCTATAAGAAGTTGGGAGGATAAAAAAAACATATAAAACAAGGAAATTGGCAAGAATAAAATCACAAAATATAACGTAACAAAAAATTAAGAAATTTTATACAAGTAGATTTATAAAAAAAAAAAAAAAAAAACAAAGTAAGATTTTTTTTTTTTGAAAACAATATTCAAAAAGATATAACTTCAAATGATTGTAAAAGCTTTTCTAAAAAAAACTCAAATTTAGTTTTCAAAATATGTTTCTAAGACCAAAACATTTTTCTAATATTCTCTGTTTTATGTTTTCCGCTCACTAAATTCTTCTCCCAAATTAATATTATTTTGCTCTTATTTCCATTGTTGTTAGGTGTAAACGTTGAAAGGTAAAATAAAATCAATCATAAATAGTTGCCAGATTGATTTGTCATAAAAACACCGGAAACAAAATAAAAAAAAAAATTAAAAAAATTTTGTATAGTTTTTTAACTTAAAATATGTAAATGAATGATTTGATCTTATAAAAATTCAGTTTTTCCATTAAAAATCTTTTAATTTAGAATTCTCATATCTGGCAATAGTGTTTTGAACAACAAGTATATTTTTTTTTTAGCAAGAAAACAATGAATGAAACCTGAGATGGGTGTTTTGTTGTTGTTGTTGTCATTATTATTGTTGCTCTTGATGCTGGCTAATATAGTTTGATGTTGCTGTTGTTGTTTTTCCCCCCCTATTTGATGTTTGACAATGAAAATACGAGAGTTTAAACGAGTATTTTTCTACGGTTCTTATTTATGTTGTCGTTGTTGTTATTATTTCGTTTTCATGCTCGTAACCAACCCTGCCAACATTTTCTATCCAAAATTGAACTAAAGAGTAACCTCAAGATGTTAAATATAGCAGAATATAATATCATTTTCTTATCGACCGTGTCACCGCTCGGGAAGAAGTGTGTAGCAGTTATTATACTTCTTTTATGATACTATTAAGTGCTTTATTTGGGTTTCGAATTAGAGTCAATTTTGTGGTAAATTTGGACACTTTTTTATCTATCCAAATTTTCACTAAATAGTAAAAAAAATATGTATATTTTTCCTATCAAAGAAGTGACATCGTTCGGGAAGAAATGTGCCGCAGTTCTAATACTTTTTGGATGACACTATTTAGTGTATTTTTTCGGCATCGAAATGGAATCATTTCGGAGGGAAAATGTAACATAGTTTTAGTTTTACTTGAATTTTTGCTTCACTTTATTTCTTTATAAATTTATTTCCATTTTGCGAAAATTTCTTTAAATTTTTATTTGTTTTTTATTTTTTATTCAGCTTTTAATTTAAACTTCGATTATATGGCTTTCAAAGTAAGACGTCAACTAAATACCACCGTTTTTTCACATTTTTGGAAAAATCGAAATTAATGTTATTTGTTTTTGTAAAATTGTTTACAATCAGAAAAATAAGGCAAAATGACAAAACTCCTAATGAAATAAGTCCCATGAAATAAGTCCTAATGAAAAAGCACCTAAAAAAATGAATTTAATTCCAAATATTTTAAATGAAAAAAATCCTAAAAGAAATGAAATTACTTCAAAAACAATAATGAAATAAAACCCAAATTTTAGATTTTATTTCATAATGAAATAACTCCCATATAGGGAAATGAAATAAATGCAAATGAAATAATTTCAAAAAGTAATGAAATAAGTCCCAAATTATAAACACATGTATATTTTAAAAATGTTTGAAGCTTTAATATTAATATTTAATAGTACAGCGTTAATGCTTTCCTTACAAAAATTTCTTGATTTCTATTAGAAATTAAAAAAATTAATTGTTAAATAGAAAAAATTATAAAAATCGGGTGCCGTTTTATTGAAAATGTCTCTCTCTGTTGACTTTCAACTAAATATTATTATTTTTTCAAGATGTTAATAAAATATGGTAAAATGAAATAAACGTTTTCTACTAAAAATTTTTAATAAAAAATCTATTGATTTTTATTAAAATTACAAGTTCAAATTAGTTAATTTTGAAAAATTTTAATACAAAATCGCGCGATTTTTATTAAAATTTTTCGCATGCGGCGCTTCATCGCTTCTAGTTATTCATCTTTATTAATTGGTAAATTTAATATTAGTATAACACTCATTGCTCATAAACGTACCGATATCGGTTTAAAATCACTAATGAATAGCAAATAAAGTTGTTTATTAACTGAAAAAGTTTGGTGTATTAACATTTCAGATTCTAAGCAGGGCCGGGAAAAAATCATGTTCTAATTACATTACCTATTGCGTATTACTTGAAACAATATATTATTTAAGTTATGCTTCGGCTTTTGTATAGTCATCATCACTAAGATATCTAGAAAAACTACCTAATTGACAATAATATTATTTTCATGTAAGAGTTAAAAAAAATAAATAAATGAAATAACTTTAATAACTAAAAATGCGTCTCCTGAAAAATTAGATTCTTGGAGTTTTTAGTAACAAATAAGCGATATTACTACTTCTGAAAAAGAAATATAGTTCATAAATAAAGTAAATTAGACTTTCATTCAAAAAATTCAAAATTAACCCAAATTTAAGAAAATGAAATAAATCCTTAAAAAATGATATAATTCCTTACTTCTTTAAATCCCAAAATAAATTTTTGAAGGGAATTATTTCATTATTAGTATTTTAAAAATA